>APFE030452650.1:0-14311 GCA_000404065.3 Pinus taeda | reverse complement strand
AGGCTTTTGGGCAATTTTTGGCTAGATGCCCCGTCTCAAAGCACGATCGACATCTGAAGAGGACACTTTCATAATCAAACTTATGGCCAAAGTGAAACACTTTCATAATCAAACTTCTGGAAGAGGACACTTTCATATATTCTATTTATAATTTTAAGGGTCAAAGTGAAATACTTTTACCATATCTTTTTTTTATACTGGATTGTATTATTAATAAAAAATTAAATTAACATAATGTGATTGTGATTACTATCACAATGAGATTGGGACTATTGATGTTTTATAATACTCTTAATTTAAACTAACCAAATATATAAAATCATTTATGTTTTTATTATAGTGTACACATTTTTTTATTTAAAGTATTTTTTAAGGAACTTGTATACAAGCCAAGTTGAATACAGATAAAATTACAAATCTCTTTCCACTCAATGAAATAAAAATATAAAGTAGCTATTGATTTAGTAACATAAAAATTATAAAAATAGATATATTGAGTAATACATAATAACTTTTTCCCATTAATTGTAAAGTAAATATTTGTTGAAATTTCAAATTAAAGATAGAAATATATTAAAAATGATTATCCCATAATTTATTTATTTATTTATTTTATTTTTATTTTTTTATTTTTTAGAGTAAACACATTTCTAATTATAAAAAATATATAATATATATAGATATATGCAATGCTACTATAATTTGTACTACTAATAAAGAATATTAAATTAATTTTTAATATCATTATATTGCATTTTATTTTTTTAATAACCTTATATTAATGGCTAACTTTGGAGGACATCTTCAAATCAATACATCCTCCTATCCTATAAGTCTCTACTCGCAAGTGCACCTCTAATTGGGACCTCTATCTTTCATTTATAAAGTGGAATTTGAAATAAAAAATTAAAAAATTAAGATATTTAAAAGATAAAAAGTAAAATTGGAAGTGAAAATGTAAACTTCTGTTATTATTAAATTAATTATAAACTTGAAGTCATAAAAATTTACTATATTAATATACAATCACAACTCTACTCTTAAAAACATCGGCACAAATAATCAAGGGTTTATTCCTTTGGATCAACAAAACAAAAGACGAGAGAAAGTTGATTTCATGGAATTGTGACATTGTTTCTATTAACTCATTCTTAGTGTTGTGCCAAAAAGATATCTTTACACGAAGGGAGTAGCCAAATTGCGTAACTTGATCTACTATAATTTGGGAAATATTTCATATGAATGTTCATATAATGGATACATGTTAGAAAGTTCTCTGCAATGTTTTACTTTATCAAAATATAACTTGTTTCCTCACTGTGATGGTATATCATAAGAAATAAAATGTAGGAGATTCAAAATATGGAGGAAATGAGCAACTCTCACGTGAGCTTAGCTCAACTTGAAGAGTGCTTACATAGGTAATTTTTATCATTTACCAAATCATTTGTACATAAGTAAGACTGGAAATTTATTAAAAAATTGAATGAATTCCTTAACAATAAGATCAATTCTAACTGATAACAACATATCACAAAATATATCTAATAATAGAATAATTTGGAGAATTCTACATATCTCCATTATTCCAATTTCCCTTCTTAATGGAGAAATGGATCAAAGCATAACATGAATACCATATGCTTATTTTTCTTACTCTTAGTTAGGCTTACATTCCTACAAAAAAAAACTTGATAACTAAGCTTTCATTTTTGCCTTCTTGCTAAATGGCTCATGCTTGTTCATTTGTTGGTGATGTTTCATCTTCACCTTTCTCGCCATAAGATAGTAGTGGAGCTTCTCTTTTTTACATTTTCTATCCCAAAGGTGGAACACTTGAACTGTTAATATCCTCTTTCTTGATCGTGATGGCGAGCTAACATTCTTTGTATTCAACATTGTTGCAGATTCCTTAGTGTTTTCAAGTTCTTCAAGTTTTATTGCTTCTTCGTGGATGCCAATATTTGCACACATAAAAACTATGTTAGATTCATAAGGAGAGCC
Source organism: Pinus taeda (assembly GCA_000404065.3). Taxonomy (NCBI): domain Eukaryota; kingdom Viridiplantae; phylum Streptophyta; class Pinopsida; order Pinales; family Pinaceae; genus Pinus; species Pinus taeda. The sequence continues at coordinate 12,307 of APFE030452650.1, read as the reverse complement.
ATTCTATTTCTTGTCATCATGTTCTTTTAAGAGAGATTTCCTTTCTTCATCTTTCTCTAGTGACATGGTTTGTTGTTTCATGTCTTAAACTTATTTAATTAATTATGTTGTTGCAAATATGTTGTCGTGCATTTGATTTTTGTATGGAGGTAGGGATCTCTTCTCAACAAACAACAACTCATCAATAAGGCGATTTTCATGCATCATAGTAAACCCACATCAAGTTTGACTTCATACATCTCTGTATTAGAGAGACCTTCTTCATAAGCAAATTCATATTCTACATCAATGGTTTCTTCTTCATCTTCACATGTTTCAATGTGAACTACAAACACACATTCATCATCTATCATTCCATCTTCAGTTTCATAATCAATTATAAGACTGAAAGAACAATAATATTTTTCAAGAAAAATACTCTCATCAACTTATACCTCATTCAAATTATACTCCATTTCTAAAATTTCCTGAAATAATTTTTCATTTTGAATCTCACCATATTCATGCAGTATAGTGAATGAAATGTTTTCATCCAATGCAAATGTTATAAGATGTAAATTTGATACATATATACTCATATTATTGCTAAAATTAAAAAAATCATCTTCAATATAATTCAACAAATCCCCTTCCATAGTATTTTTCCATTTCAGTTGCCTAGATTTCATAATTTATGTCTGAGAAAGAGGGCATAACAGATATTAACATTTTTAATATTTCATATATCTCATAAAATTATTTATTGTATTGATCTAGATCTGCATTCTGATCAACATAAGATGCTTCATCTTCAACTGGAAGCACTTCATATTCAATAGAAAAAATACACTCATTATGCCCTTTAACTCTTCCTCCTGTTCTGTTTTAGTTCTCTTCGAATTTTTTTGAGTCTCCTTTGTTTACCCATCGCTACTCCTGATGAATTCAAACAACAGGATAGACTCTCCCGCACTGTCAAACTTCTCAAACTTCACCACAGGCATAGAAAGCATGCCCTCTACACAGGTTCAATCTTACCAAAAAATATTTGATGGCAGAAAAAACTATCACCACGAAACCTCAGAAAAAAGATTGAATGTACTCACCCTAACTGATAGCGTTTTTACAAGTACAGTCAAACCGGAGCCAAAAATAAACGAATAAAAAATGAATTGAACAGATCACCTGGAACACAATCACCATAGTCCAGTTGGCTCTGGTATCTCCTTCGATCCAGTTGATCACACATGTAGGCCATTCACACTCGAACTAAGAAGGTCGTGTCTCTCCGTCGAAAAATCTATGCAGGAAACGAGAAGAATGGCATCCCAACAGAAAATTATGTCTAAAGTTGGAAGTAAGCTAAAACAACTTCACGCTGACACACGCGCATCGACTACTCCTTAACCAAGCACATTTGTCACTCCTTGATTGACTCTAGTTTCAAATACTGTCAAGCGCTCCATCCATGACTGTACTGATTTGATAGAAATATTTGGAATGCACACTTCTTCTACGCTATGATAGATTCTGAACAATGTTTTTCGAACAACTTTGAAATAGTAATTCCGGAAGGTCTACCATGTGTTGCAATAGCTACTACAAATGCTCTGCTTAATATTGTCTGGACGAAGACATATGGGTCACCAAATCTCGTGCACTTCAACGGTGCTCCAACACTTCTTTAGCTAGGGAAATTCTCTCCAGCCGCTTCAATCACAAAACAAACTCAAACTCTCATGGTGATTGCTCATGCTCTATTTATTGAATGCCTAGTAATGTAAACAAGGGAGCTACTGCCGTAGCGGTAGTCCCTGCCCGGGGTGCAAATTCTAGGCTATAATTAAGAACCATCGAGTTGCAACAAATCGATTTCTCTGGGGGCTCCATGAGGTCAGCTACAACAAATTGTGGCACTTGCAGACCGATTCCATGAGTTGAAATAGAAGCTTGCTCTCAGGGGTACCGATCGCATCAGCCTCACCCCCTTATGCTATCAATTTCTGCATGCAATCCAGGGAAGCTTCTACCATTTTCTCAAAACCTGAATCCATCCATTCTCTGTAAGGAGACGGAAGAACCGGTGCACCGAGAGATTGAAGTCGATGTTTCAGGTCTCCCCAAGAAGCACAATGCATATGTTTACAATAAAATTCGTGGAGTGCCCTCAACCCTCCCGTGCCGCCGAGATTTCACCACAGACAGGGTTAACGCAGGTCCAATCAGAGTTCACTCGAAGACCGCCGACTTCACCTGAAGACCGCATAGTTCACCCGAAGACTGCAGAGTTCAGACCGCCGAGATATGTTAAATCTCAATTTCACAGCAATGGCTTCAGAGTAGTGGTACTCTGCCTCAATGCCGCACTGCAAATGAAGCCTCGCACTGTTCACCACGCTTCAAAAGACTGCGCACTCGCCAAAACCTTCCCGGGCGAACCTTATCAACTGGATAGAGTCACCTCTTATGTATTCTGTGCAACAAAAAGGTTAAGGACAACGTATTGAAAGGCTCACTCTCTGCCATCATACTCTTTCAAAAATGCCGGAGATTACTCAAACTCTGCCAGATTTTTGTTATAAAGCAGGCGCAAAGTCGTTCGCCTCTCAATTGCTCACATTTAGATCAAAGGAACGAAAATTTTGTTCAAAATACTCGGACTGACCCTATCTTCAGCAATAAACAGAAAAAAAGCTTGGACTGTGCGATGGACGAGACAAATGGGGAGGCAAATAATGAGACTGCAATGGCATTCTCTCGCGGCTTCTATTCTTTTCTTTGTGATATTCACTGTTCCTCGAGCTTTTCTTAACCTTTTTATCGTGCATATCCCCCTTTGCAGCCAAAGATGGAATTTCCTGAAGCTCCCATAGAGTAGCGGCTAGTTTCCTCGCAGAAACAGCAACTCTATTACCCTGAACCCCAACAAGGGAAGGCTGACGGGGGGAAGATACCATGGCAGGCGGCGTCTCGGATGACATCTTCCATGTCGGAACAGGCGTGCTCGATCCCCCTCGTTTCCTCACCATAATCGCTCGCTTCAGCTTCACATTGTGCAGTATGGAAGAAGACGAAGACGATGAAGAGCATCCTCTCTTCCGAACCTTTCCTCCTCCGCGGATAAACTCCTCTATGCTTCCCTTCTCCCTCGCCATTCAAAGGATTCTCTTAATACGAACTGAAAACTTAATCACGACTCCATATTTGAGCTCGCTCTGCAATCTTCAAATCAATTTTCTCCAGACCTCGGACCTCGCTTAATCATTACTCCATATTTAAGAGGAAATCTTCGGCCGAGAGGATTCTGGACTGTTACAGTCCGACTTACCCTGTTTCCGGTCGTGCGGATCTGAGCACCGCTCTCAGGATCATATACAAATGGGAAAAAAAAAAAAAGAGGACGAGCGCCGCTTCTCATGCTGTCGCATCTCATACATCGGCAAATCTTGGATTCCCCACACGCGTTCATGCCGGAACTCAGTTACCGCAGCATAGACGGCGACCTTGAACGAACAGGCAGCAAAGAAAACTTACGATAAAAAAAACTTAGGCTAACGCAAGTTGAGCGCAGGGAGAACGAACTTAGGATAAATTGAGTTGAGCGCAAGTTGAGCGCACATCGGGCGACGTGAGGCCGGCAATAAGACCTCCAAACAAAAATTTTGGCTAAAATTTTTTTGCGAGGAAATTGCGTAGGTAAACTTTGGTTAAGTAGTAAATAGCCGGCACATATTTGCGGTCAATGCATCAACTAATAGCCAGTTGACTGCGTATCGAATGCTAATAGTCCCAGGCAGGGACTAATAATTGAAGGCTCATCAACAGATATCAACGCAACGCATCCAAACACAACTCACTTTGAAGTCAAACATCTGTTCCAATTCCTCCAGGAGCTTTACTACATTACTCTAGGATCAAACAAATTTACTCCTTACCAGTCAGCTCTCGAGGTGGCACAATTCTCACTTCTTCACGTAGCTATAATAGTCTTTCACCGGTTCCACATAGTGCATATCACCCCAATCAAAATTGATTCTATTTTATAACATTGTCACATCAATTTCATTCATGTCGGGTTCACCAACACAGCTTTTGTGCTCCAAGAGATTCGACCAACATCACTGATCAACGTCTCCAATACACAACAACCTCAACAACCAAGGTCAGTATTGTAATAAAAATTGTGAAAATGAGATCTAATGTGGTTGTAAGCGGGGCATTCTAAGAGGAAGTGGTTTTCATCCTCGATGTTCCTATTCTAATATATATGGCAGATCCTTTCCATCCATGGGGTTTTAGGAATTGCCCAACCACCTGTTTCACTATGGAGCTCATGAGAATTCGTTCTAATCTTTGCTATATTAATTTTCTTCTTTGAGCTAGTTAAAATAGAGATATACTTTTGATATTCTAGGGTGGGGTTGATGACCTTCTTATAATAACTTACTTTTCTTTTAGCCGCTAAATGTTTCTCACACCACATTTTTTCTTTGAACTTATAAGTAACAATATCTTTAATGTTATTTATGTTTTGCAATGCCTCATTCTCGTTGATCTCCCAATAATTTAAGGAGGCCCTTGTGTCTTTATGCCACCCTCAATTGAGCCTTAGGTGGTTTTGGCTTAAATTTAAAGCTAGCTTAGGAATTCTACTATCGTCTATGTTATTGAGTGTGTGCTTGTACAACATAAACCTAATCATAGCTAGGCTCTCAATAGCGGAAATACCTGCTTGTATTCGTCTATGTTATTGAGTGTGTGCTTGTACAACATAAACCTAATCATAGCTAGGCTCTCAATAGCGGAAATACCTGCTTCTATAACGAAAATAGGACAGGGTGTATTACTTTTAATTTTCAGGTTATAAGTTATAAAAGGCTTTTGGATTTGGTCAATGTTTCTCCATGATTCTCTAGAGATGCTGCAACCCCAAACCTCACAGCCATATAAGATAACAAGAGTGACTAAAGTTTCAAAGAGGAACTTCTTTTTATCCCATATTATGAGGTTTGTTATTTTACAATTATTTTCAAGACCAAAATAAGCTTTCCACTCCCCATTAATCATTTTCTCAATGCTATGGTTCCATTTGAGCTTGTGATGAATATCAATTCCTAGGTACTTGTAATAATACACTTCCTCCAAGTTATTATTGTCATACATAAAATTAGCGCAAGTGTCCTTCTTAGATTTGATAATCACAACTTTTGTTTTGTCAGTGTTAACGGTCATACCCATGGTAGAGCAGAAATCCTTAAGAAACCTGAGTTGCTTATCAAGATCAGACGGGCACCTTGCCAAAAGAACAATATCATCAGCATAGAGAAGAAGGATGACGACTATCCCAACTAAGATCGTGCACCTTGCCAAAAGAACAATATCATCAGCATAGAGAAAAGGATGACTACTATCCCAACTAAGATCGTGCACCTTGCCAAAAGAACAATATCATCATCATAAATAAGAAGGATGACGACTATCCCAACTAAGATCATGCTATCACATCTTGCTTCCTCTAAATAGCCTTCGAGCTTATCAATGTAAATGCCAAATAAAATATTAATTTGTAATTTTTGTTTTATTTTTTAATTAATTTTATTTTACATATTTTTTTTAAAAAATAAATATCTATTGATAATTTATTTGTAAATTCATTTTTTCTTGATATACAAGTATATAATATTGATATTAACACAATAGTAATTATTATTCACATCTATTTTTTTCTTTCCATATTTATAGTTATTTTAGAATTCATATATAATAAAATCCATCTCTTATATCTATTTATATTAGGTAGTAAAAATTATTTCATATTGTTTTCTAATAACTTTTATACATGATTTTTTATTTTAATTTTTTAATTTTATTTTATTAGATAGTTTTTTTTTATTCTTATTATTCAAACCATTTTCATTATTAATCTAATATTTTCTTCTCCTTTTAATAACATTCTCTAAAACCATTAATTCCATTTAAAATCAAATATTTATTTTCCTTATTTTATCAATATTTTATTTTCATTATTATAATCACTTTTATATTAGTTTTTCAATATTATATTAATTTAGATTATATATTTATATATATATAAAACTAAAAATTATAATATTTTTTATGGTTAATTATTTGTTTGATAAGAGTTGAGTATCCAACAGAATGTAATATTATACTTGTTTCTTTACATTCTACTTTTTATGTTTTTAAATCAATCATTAAATTATATTGTTTTTCTTAAATCATTATAATTAAAACTAAAATTTTCAATAATTAGATAGTTATATTCGTGTTTGTGTACCGTTGTACCATATATATTTATTTAATATTAAAATTTATTACATAATGCTAGACAAACACTCTAAAGACAACATTTCATTCTCCCAAAATAAAAGTAGTATGTTAGATTTTATGAACAATGATAAAATAGGAAGGAATAATTCTTTTTATTTAAACGATATGATAAATATAATATAAATAAAATATAAATATATATAATTGAAAATAAAGAATAATAAATTAAAAAATAATAATAATTATTACAACTACATAAAATATGACAAGTTAATTGAAAAAGTGGTCATTAGAGAGTAATAAAATAAGGACAAGTACATTATATAAAGGGTTATAAATTCATTGAAAAAGATGTGATTGAATAGTATAATAAGAGATATATATGGTTAAATAATAACAACATAGTTATTATGATATCATTTTGGGATTCAACTGCGTTAAGTAAGTCATTCAAAGGTATGACCATTTCCATGAGAGGTAGTCGTAACTGACTAATTTCTCATGATTTTTGAATATTTCACTTAGCACTCATTGCATGGGGTGATATTTTTGAATATTTCACTTAGTACTCACTTGAATGACTTACTTAACGCAGTTGAATCCCAAAATGATATCATATAATGCACTGCGTAATCCCCCATACTTAAATTCAAAAAGAGTCAAGGGATCTCTACTTGAATGGTTCATGTGGCACAATACTTGCTAAGGTTTTGCAAATGGGGTAGCAAGCTAAGTGGGCTTGATTGTGGGAAAAACTCCACAGTTAAGCGCGCTTGAGCTAGAGGAGTTATGGGATGGGTGACCTCTTGGGAAGTCCTGGTTACCGGGTGCAAGCCCCGGAAGTGATGATTAATGCTATGTGATTCGCTCTCCACATTTCACTAGTTTCAATCCCACTTCTTCACCGCTGTGAGCCGATGCAATGAGTGCTAAGTGAAATATTCAAAAATCATGAGAAATTAGTCAGTTACCTCTCATGGAATGAGTGCTAAGTGAAATATTCAAAAATCATGAGAAATTAGTTCAAAAATCATGAGAAATTAGTCAGTTACGACTACCTCTCATGGAAATGGTCATATGTTTGAATGACTTACTTAACCCAGTTGAATCCCAAAATGATGTCATATAATGCACTGCGTAATCCCCCATACTTAAACATAGTTAGTCTTGAAAATATTAGTGCTATTTTAAACAAACTATTCAAAAAAGGTGTTGGAAATGATATCTTAGACTTAGTGTAACATATATTCAAAAATCATGAGAAATTAGTCAGTTACCTCTCATGGAATGAGTGCTAAGTGAAATATTCAAAAATCATGAGAAATTAGTTCAAAAATCATGAGAAATTAGTCAGTTACGACTACCTGTCATGGAAATGGTCATATGTTTGAATGACTTACTTAACCCAGTTGAATCCCAAAATGATATCATATAATGCACTGCGTAATCCCCCATACTTAAACATAGTTAGCCTTGAAAATATTAGTGCTATTTTAAACAAACTATTCAAAAAAGGTGTTGGAAATGATATCTTAGACTTAGTGTAACATATTCGCATAACTTTATATGAAAATGCAAGGGACATAAAAAAAATTTACACAAATTAATCACAGATAATTATGCAAATCACTATTCTAGATTCGTCATTAACCATTATATAAAACATTCATTGGTACATAATTATATAGAATATTCATTGGTACATACGAATATTGATACACAAATTAACTTTAATAGAGAAATAGTTTGTTTCATACCATGAATAACCACTTTGATAATATATTAACATAAATTATATAATGTAATATTTATTTTTAAAAATTTTGAATTTGAATAATATTTTATAACAAATTTACCAAAATTCATATTATTATTAGTATCTATATTTATATTTTTTTTACAAATTAACATTATAATTAATAATTATTTTTTATAAATGTAACGAAAATAAATTTCGACAATTATATAATATATTATGTTATTATGTATAATATGTTAAAATGATATTATATTAAACATCATACCTAATGCACACCAAAGTGTCTAAATAAAAACATCTAAATATACATTTCATTCTCGCAAGTACAGACTTTTGGACCAATGTTAAAAATGAAAATTTTCTTTTATTATTTAAACCATATAATATAATATATTATATTAATTTATATAAATAATTAACTAATTTAAAATAAAAAATTGAATAGTATTAAGATATATATCTTTATGTTACATACAAATGATAAGTTTAATGAAAAAGTAGTCATTAGATAGTAGTAAAATAAAGACAATTATGTTAGATGACTTGCACTAGGTGATTGAATAGTATGACTCAAAAGAGATAAGTAAGGCTAAATAATAATAATGTAGTTCGCATTGAAAATGTTATGTTTTTTTAAACAAATTATTCAAAATATGAGTTGGAAATCATATTTAAATATGGTTTTTCAAATTTAGTTTTTAATATTTACTAAAATATTTATTTATTTTTATTATGTGAACATCGGTTTTCAATTTTAAGTTTTTAAATTACTAAATATTTTATTAATTTTATTATTTAAAAAAATATTAGATATAGAATATTAAATTAATTTTCAATTATATGGTTTTTATATTTTTTTGGTAACAATATATTTATTTTCTAGTTAGTTAAATTCTTGATACATGTTTTATATTTATTTAAATTATTGACAAAATAAATAAACAAAGCAAAAAATTTATTAAGATTTTATATATTATTTTTAATATTATATTAGTTGAAAATTATATTTAAACTATATTTATTTAAATATATATGTTAATACCTATTTATATTATAATTATATAAATTTTAAATATTAATAAAAGAACAAACTTTTATTTCTTTATTAAAAAAATTATTGCTTATTTCGCATAAGAGGAAATAGGTATTAAGCAAAAACCCTTGGGGTTTTATCTCTGTTCTTTGATTTGTGAACTAGTATAGAGTAGGATTTATTTCTGTCTTGATTTGTGACACTAGTATATACCATAAGAAATTATTACTTATCATTATGAGGAATTTAAGTGATCAAAATAACTTAAAAATGCACACCAAGCTTTAACAAAGTTTTTATTTTTATATATATTTTTTCAAAATTTTTGGCCAAAAACTGCACCTATACCAACCTTTCAGATGATTTCTTTTTTATCTATTCACAAGAATTTTGACCTGTTTAGTATCTTCGAGCATTGGAATCGCATCCACACTACACATTTTGATTATTTTAAAATATATTTAACTAAAATTTAAAAATTTTAAAATTACTTTCAGAGAATTACTATGCCTTAAAAGAAGACTATAAAATTGAAATTAATAATTAAAACAAACACTTTTTTTTTAATTTGAATTTCAATTCCAATTTATTCAAATTGATTTACACATTGATTAAAATAAATAACTAACAAACCAAAAGAACGAGGACAAAATATAAGTTAGCGTGAGTAGAGGTTTGATTAATAAAATAAAATAATTTTATTAAAACATACCAATAGGATAAATTTAATATAAAGAAACTCCACAGGAAATCTGTTGCAAATTTAAGAGCATGAAAAAAAAAAAATACGAAATAGTAAACGATTTTCTAAAACTGCTGACAAACCAAAACAATTGAATATATCGGGATGAATGAGATGGGTAGAACCAGTGATTTCTACCTTCTTCCAAATCAGAAAGCACATAGCAGGCATAAAATTGCTGAAAATGCTGGCACAATTTGTAAAAGTAGTTGCGTGTAAAATGTTATTTTACTTGAAAACATGAATATGCCTGCCGTGATCAAAGAAGCAGAAGAAAAGGTTACAGCATTAATTCTAGAGTTGTCAACAACAACAATGCTATAAATCTAATCGTAGTCTCTCTGCCTCTCCATCGTCTCAAAATATTTGTGTGCAATTATTTGTTTTCTTGTGAAGAACAACGGCTGCAGGTGTAGGATGCAGACTAATAATAACCGATGTGTTGTTTTTAATTCGGTCATCCGTGCAACTTCTGCTGTTAAGTTTGGAATTAAAGTAATTGCAGGGGTGCTATTTGTGCCAATGTGTGACGCACAAGGGCGGCTCATATATAATTTCTACATCAAAAGTTGTCCAGGAGTTGAGGATCTTGTTCGACAAGTGGTGAATAAGTACATAGCGGCAGATCACACAATAGCGGCTTCTCTTTTGAGGTTACACTTCCCACAATTGTTTTGTGAGCGTATGTAAACGTTTAAATATCTAAACACAGTATTGTATTGTAAGCTGTTAAATATCTAAACACATTATTGTATTGTATGTGTTCGATATAAGATGATGAATAATGTTATCTGAATTGGTGTTACTCCAGGGTTGCGATGCGTCATTGCTCTTGAATTCTATACAAAACAACAGAACAGAAAAGACGCAATTTCTAATCTCACCGTGCGTGGATTTGAAGTTATTGACAATGTCAAGGCACAAATAATTAATGTCCGGGAGTGGTCTCATGTGCTGACATTGTCGCTCTGGCAGCTCGCGATGCTGTTTCTGCGGTATTCATAATTCAATAACATTAGCATTAGTTCATATCTATTACACTGCAGAGAGAAAATTGTATTCTGTTTCTTAAACAACAGCTATATAAATCCACTTTATAACGCTCCTATCAATTATAAATCTAATTGCACTACATCAGTCCGTGTTCGGTCCATCTAATTTTGTTGCCTTAATTTTGAGAGAGGGGAGGACCGTTTTGGCAGGTGAAGACGGGTCGTAGGGACGGAAGGATATCCGTGGGGAGTGAGGCATTGTCCAAGATTCCAGGGCCAATATTTAGCTTTCAACAGCTGAGGGATTCTTTCGCCAGTAAAGGACTCAACGTTCAAGACTTGGTTGTGCTATCTGGTATAGTGCCTGCCAAACCAAATTAGTTAGATCTATAGAAATGTAATCCAAAAGTATTTCTGCAGACATATCATACGCTGATCATCTTATGTTGCAGGTGTACATACTATTGGAATGTCACACTGCAGTTCGTTCAGCGACAGACTGTACAGCTTTGGAGGTAGTGGAGGTATGGATCCTACCCTGGAATACTTGTACGCACAGCTGCTTAAGATGCAGTGCAAAAATTTAACGGACAATACAACAAAAGTCGAAATGGATCCCGATAGCTCCCTCGCCTTCGATAACCATTATTTCGGTAACCTGCAGCTAAATAGAGGCCTGCTCCAATCGGATGCCGCGCTTCTCAGCAATTTCGTTTCCAAGGCCAACGTTGATAATCTGCGGAATCAGAAAGAGTTCTTTGAAAACTTCAAATTTTCGATGCAACGGGTGGGAGAGATTGAACTGCTCACTGGGAGTGCAGGAGAGATTTGGAAAAAATGTGCTTTTGTAAACTGACATGATGATCTAAAGTCTTTAGGTAACGGGGGGATGTGCGCGAATAAAACCATCCTGGGCCAAATCCTTGACGCTCTGGCTAATAAATTCTATATGAAAGATGCTGAACTAGCGTGTCTATAATATAATTTTTTTTTCATTCTTTAGAGAGGTGTTGTAGAAGCCTTTCTGATATTTCTAGGGGAGGTTGATTTATTCCGAAATGCTTTCAAATCCCTCGTAAGAACATTTTAAAGAATGTTTTGGCATCCATCATTTCCTTTTCTTTTTCTTCCAATCGTTAAGTTTTGATATCCCATTATTTAACTCATTCACTTTCCATGCATTTTTTATCGGAGTTGTCTATAATGCGACTTTTTGGAGATATCCGGCGGAAGAAATGAGGTTAAATTTTGATTTTTAGGAGTTAAAATGGTTTTTTAACTGCATATTTGGATTCAGCACCCTGAAAAACCCCTGGGAGCCATTGATTGTGCAGAAACTAGATATCAAACTTGGGATTCCAATGAATTCCTGCCGGATTTTGACCCGAAAAATCTGCCGGAAAAACTTTCAAAAAATCGCCTTATAGACTACTGCTTTTCTATCACGAAGTTCGGAAATGTATTATACTAACATATGTGTAATTCTTTTATGATTGATTTGATTTGTTTTT
>APFE030452647.1:144812-158815 GCA_000404065.3 Pinus taeda | reverse complement strand
TCATTGGCATACTCAATCCCTTGATTGTGCAAGATCTGATGCACACTATAGTCACAACTAACAACAATCTGATTCTCTAACACCTGTCCCTGCTGAACTGAACATGCACTGACATGCAACTGAGTTAACTGATGTATTCATTAGTTGTATTATGAGTTAATAACTTGTGAATTAATTTATAACTAATTCACCCAACTCATTTCTAGTCTATTCGCCAGTTAGACTAAATACAACCAGTTTAACAAAGCTAAACTGAACACAACTCCATCAACTGCACCTCCAGTCCACTAAACTCAACTCACTTGAGTTCTAACTGAAGTCCTGCATTCAAATATTAGTCATCCCATAGGTAAACACGTATTTCCTTCTAGGATCTGCATGTACCACATCCGTAGCTCATCCTGAAGTGCTCCAAGAGAATAAGACAAAGTTTATAGTCTAAATATTATTATGAGCTAATAATATTTGACTGTTCTATATTTAGACTGAGCAGTCACTCCACTGTGGAGTCACTTCGCTGTGGTCTAAAAATAGAAGTCCATCTATTTTTCCAACTTGATCAATTCATCCATAAACAACAACTTGCAATCCATAGACATGATCCATATGTCTAAAAATAGACTTGCGCAAAAAATAGCCTGCGGGCCCACTTAGTGAAGGCGACTCTTTTCACTAAGCTCCATCATCTTGTTGCAATCTCAACATTCCCGACCATCACACCCTACAGAGGGCCCATTCAATATGCATCACACCCTTTACACTAGGAAGGTGATATGCATCGCACCCTCTGCACTGGGTATTTAGTATGGTCCAGTTTTTACCATTTCTAAGCAGTTTTATTGGAGAACTTCTGGGAGATGATGTAATCAGATGACCTTGTTCCTTTAGGCAGTGAAGCAACACTTTTAGGGACTTAGGAGCCCTCATTTTATGGAAATTTATGATTGGGGTTGATGTGCCCAAAAATGTCTATAGCAAGGTGACAAGGAGGGAGGATAGGACACTGAAACTGCATCAAGCACTATTCAAGCTGGGATGTGGGATTCTGGAGCTCGGTTTGCACTGTCGGGAAAAACTACGCAGTGATCACTAGGAGGCAGAATCAGGCAGTGACAGTCACCAGTGTGAATCACAAGATGGGATCCTGAGGGGACAATTTCTGCACAATTTCCTGAGGAAGGACAGAGTGGGGCTACAGAGGAACTACTAGGTAGTTTTGGGTAGTTTCCATAGGGAGGAAAGAGTAGGGTTACAGAGGGAGCTACTACGCAGTTTTCAAGGGGAAGACAGGACAAACCACTCAAGGGACCAACTGGGAATCTTGTGTATTTTCTTGAAGCGATGCAGAGCAAACCAATAGGGGACCTACTAGACAGGACTACACAATTTTTGGAGACAATGCAAAGCGAGGAAGTAGAGGCCTTGTTGATCATGACTATACAGTTTCTGAAGGCAGTGTGGGGAAGATAGCAAAGAAATCAACTGGGCATGTTTGCACAGTACTGGAGAGCAGTGTAGCCCCAGGCCTTAGCATAATGTAGGTTTATGTTAGGCAAGAGGGAGGCTTGATGGATGATCTTGTGGGAAGCATAGTTTGGATCAGGCTTAGAGGAAACTATCGCGCAATTCTAGGAGGTAGACAAGCTGCTCACTTCTAGGATTGTGCAATGCAACTAACCCGGGGGATAGACTCAAGAACTACATAGTTCCAGATAGTAGAGAAGTACTATTGAGGGTTGAGACTAAGCATGGTAGCTCGGTCAGGGTCCAGGGAAGTGAGTTTGTTGCGTTGAGAGGTTTTCAGGAAAATGGCTAAGTGTGAGAGGAATGTGAACTTGTGATGAATTCAACATGGTGATCACACACTTAACATACTTTGACAACATGATAACACTAACCACCGGGACAGCATAGCAAAGCGTGACCCTTTGAGGGACTATTTAATGGTGAAAGAGACAAGTGAGACACTTGGAATAGACCTTCAGACTGCTATGACGAAACTTGTGTGACATTGCTTACAATATTGTGTGTGAGTGCGACGAGTGTTCACGTAGCTAAGACAACCCAAACACACAAATAAAAACCTTTTAAATCACTAGAACAAGATCGCAAGCATGGCACATCGATCAATATTCCAAAGATGACAGTTGGTCCAACCAGCAAAAGGGAGCAAGACATATAGAGGAAACACATGGAATGACTTACAGTTTTTTCAAACATTCATGTTATTGAAGACAGAATGATATGAAAATGATCAACATTAATTCAAGCTTCACTAAGAGATGTACTTCAAAAAGGTGTACTTTACTTACCATACTTACCATCCAAATTGTTATGCATCTGACGGAGTTTGCATTGCGGTCCCAATCTTTTATCATAACATGGTTCCTTGGTATTTCCCCTCAACTCCTTGAGTCATCTAGCATGTAATATTTCCTTGTGGTCACTGAGAGATAGATCTGTGTAGTTTCAGCAGGCAGTGACTGTTGTCAGGATGAGATCCTGGTAGGACACCTCTAAGTAGTTTCTAGATGCAAGGCAAACTAGGCAGTTGAGGGACAATACTATGCAGTTTTTGAATGCAAGGCACCATTGTGGGATGAGATCCTCAGAGGAAACATCTGCACAGTTTCAGGTTGCAAGATAGACTAAGAAGCTAAGGGACAACACTGTGCAGATTCTAGAGACAATGGGTTCCGGTTGAGGGAAAGACACTGGAGGAAACCACTACATAGTTTTGGGTGACAAGGGAGGATGGGGTCTCTGCGAATTTCATAGTTCTAGCAGTTAAGGGAAAAACCTTGAGGGTTGCAAAAGCAAAGTTTGCAGTTCTAGAAAGCTGGATGAGGCTAGGTTGCTCGAGAAACTGTTTAAGTGTGAGATGAGTGAAACTGATGTAAACAATGATAGAACTTGACTACAATCACACACTTGAACACTTAGTGACACAACATAGATAATCTAGAACATATAAAATATACCCTAATTGATGCAACGACCTCCGTGACAAGAGTTTGTGAAGTGAGTGTGAAACGTATCTATGTGAGGAGAACAACCCATATGCACAAAGATTTCCCCTTGAAGCAGAACAAATTTCCCTTTGCTTGACAAACAATAATCCCCATGCCCAAAGATGACACCTACCACATAAATATGAGAACATGAACAACTCATAACATCAAGGAAAGGGGCTTGAGATTATCAGCTTATCAATAACTGACCAAGGAACGATCGATCACAGGACCCACAGTAGGCTCTGAAATTTACATGCTAGCAAAAATTTTGGAGGGTGTTTGTAGTCGCTATAAGACATTACATAAATGAAAAATTCCTCATGATTCAAATGAAAAAACCTCATTTCTATATATAGGAGTCTAAGGGGTGACAACATAATCTGAGTTGATATAACAATAATAATGTAAGGGCAAAACAATAACAATAGTGGGCA
Source organism: Pinus taeda (assembly GCA_000404065.3). Classification (NCBI taxonomy): domain Eukaryota; kingdom Viridiplantae; phylum Streptophyta; class Pinopsida; order Pinales; family Pinaceae; genus Pinus; species Pinus taeda. The sequence goes on along the minus strand of APFE030452647.1, from coordinate 155,367 downwards.
TATATGGGGCACAATAATCAAAATATGGGGATGACATGGGCACAACAATAACAATAAGGGGCTACAATGACAATAAAAATGAGGTAATACACTAGTATTATAGGGACCTAACATGTTGGATTCTTTTACTTATTTATTATATCATATTTCATCAAGAAATTACAAAATTATGTGTGTATGAAGATCACGAGAACAAGAGACACAAGATGTAGGCACTCAGCTACGGAAAAACTCCTATCTAGGGAAAAACCCAATCAAACTTCTTCCTTTGGTAGTTAAGATGAGATAATCCAAGACTCTTTGACCTAGTGTTATAGCTCCAAATCTCACCCTTGATATTTATGATGCTGCATTTATGGCTTAGGGAAACCCCTCCTTCCACACCTGGTCCAAATACTTTAAAAACAATGTTTTACTCCCTATACGCAACATTTCCTTGAGCTAAATGTGTGTGGACGTGGGTCTATGTATACCCAACCTACATATATGTCTTAAAACACTTAAAAAACTTAAATCTCCTTAATTTCAAGTACAGATAATGGGTTTTACCTATTGATTAGCTATTAATTCCTGTGGCCCAACTATTCCCAATGAATTCCCAACTAAAAAACTACTTTGGGAGAAGTATAAAAAGGCTTCAATGGGAAGGCCAAAGGGAGGATAGAATAGAGAGAATTACTCTACTGAGATTATCCCTGATTATGTCTAAAGATCCCTGTGCTTCCAACACATCCCCACTACAGGAAACCCTTGTTTCCTTGAGTTATGATGTCGTTTCACTAGTTGAGATATCTTTGTGTGAGTCATGGAAGGACCCTTTTGAAGACTTGGGATTGGATGGATCCGGAGGACGGTTCCGCTTGGAGCTGACAAGAGGAAGATTTAGGTGATATCATTCCTTGATTTGTTTTAGTTATATGAAATAAAGAAACATTTGTCTTTTCCCGAAATCAATCTTTTTCATGCTTATGATGTTATTGTTATGGTTTGCATATGAATAGTTATTTCCATGTATAACTAACCACCTTTCAATAGGTTATGAAGTTGATTTCTATATGATACTTTGTCTATATATTGCTATGTTCCTTTGAATTGGTTGTTTTGCAGGATCAAGGATTGAGAGGAACTCCAAGAGACTTTTAACCCTGACTGGATCTACCTGAACGAAGGACCCGCAGGTGCACCTCTCTTTCTGTGGTTTGCTTATTTAAGTATCATGGCTGTGTGGAATGCTTGTTTTTTTATTGTAGATAACCCCCTCTCTACTAGGGTATTGACCCAAAACCATAGGGGAGAATAATATTGTTGTTCCTAGTTTGGGTTATTTTAAGCCAATCAGGGCTCAGCCATAGTTGTTCTTGCTGTAATTGGTTTGTGTATTCTTGTAGGAACTTAAACTTTAAGTCTGAGCAGTTTCTTCAAACCTATTTTTTGCTTTTTCTTGTGAACTATTATATACACAGTTTTGTCAGGTTACAGTAGCGTATTTACACAAGTTTCCCCATATGAACCCGCGTATACACAGGTTTCTTTGGGATGAATATCATATACACGCTGCTATGTATTGACACGGTCACATATACCCTAATTTTCCAAGATTTTGTCAAGTCTTTCTGTTTCAGAAGATTTGTTTACTGATCTGAGTGTTTCCTGAGTAGTCAAGTTTGGTTGTCAGTCTTTGGTTTTGCAGCAAATTTCTGGTTTCAAATTCTCTCTTGTTGTGGAAAATTTTGGTCTTGTTTTGTTTTGTTGCAAGTGTCATCATTTGTGTTTGAGCACACAAGATTTCTTTATGAGAATTTTGGTTGTTCTGGTCTTCCAAAGCAGAAAGATGGGTTTCAATCTTTGTGACAAACTTTATCTTTGTGATCTTCTTGCTTTGTGTCAAAACTGCATGTTGTGGCCATTTGCTTTTCTCGCTTTTTGAAATTTGTTGAGTGACAATTTTGAAAATTGTCTTTCTTGGTCTTTTGATCATTTGTCACCAAGCTCTTTTTGTTGCTTTTTGGTTGTTAAGGGCATCTTGAAACACCTATTTTGTTGAGTTTTCGCCATCTTGAGTTGATAACTTGCAAAGTGTTTTTGTTGCCTATATTTCAATCTCAAAGTTTTCAATAGTATTTATAGCACTTTTGAAAACTTGCCTTTTGTTTTTCCTTTTGAAGAAAACTCCTTAAAAAACTTGGGTTTTTGCTTTCTTTTGCCTTGTTTTGATTGAGTTTCTTTTGCGAGTGAAAGTGCATTTTGTTTTTCTTGAGATTTTCTTTTAGTGTTTGGACGAAAATGAGCATTAGGAACTTATATTCTATCTAAACATCTTAAGTGCTATTTACAAGTGATAAATAAATTACTTTCATTCTTTGTTTTAGAGTAATCTTAAGTTTTTGCATCAGCATATACTTATTGCATTAGGATAGTTTGTGCATCTTTAAGGGCATCCAATAGTTTTTGTGAGTGTGAAGCTTGTTGAAAGAAAAGAAAAGAAAATTTATTGCTTTCTTAGACATCCCTTAGAACCTGGTAGAAATTTCTTTCATCGAAGAACGAAACAAGTGCATTTGCATATAGTTTGGTTTTTATTAATTTCTTTTGCATTGATAAACAACACAAGTTTCATTTCCATTTATCCCTGGACTTAAGAACATCCCATTTCAAAACAAGCACTAATTAAATATACTAGAAATTTTTTGTATTGTCAATTTAGACACACCAACAAGTTTTAGGATATTTTAGGGCCTTGCATTAGTTGTGTGGAGAGAACACTCTCCAAGGCCATTTTAAACTGTCAAACATAGAAATCTGAATAACGAGTGCAAATCCAATAGTGTTAGGGAGACCAAGAAAGCTTTGTATCTAGGAGTTAAGCACAAGGGTTTTTGAAGATAAGGAAGAGAGATACCCCCTCTCCTACTTGTCAGATCTAACCTCAAGACTATTTCACCTGGATTCTGAAACGAGTTGGTAACCTTAGTTGCTTCGCCTAGGGATCTACACAGGTGGCTGCAGAGGGAAATCCCGTGGCACCTGAGGTCAACGTTGTATCACTCTCAGTAGTACTTCTGGAGGGCACCCTTGCGAAGCTTGGGGGCTTGCACTGGCACAGGTTGTTGTTTGGAAGTTAGTGTAACTTCCTCTGATACCTTCGTTGGTAGGCTTAGGCTGTCATTATCTCAGATTATCTTCGGAAGGCCCCTACTTCACTTTCCTGTATTTTGGTGTCTAGTCCTCATCATGCGGAGCGGAAATACTTGAAAGTTGTTTGACTAGATGATATCTTTTAGGGACTTTTTTAGTGTGTGCTCTGTGCTCTTCGTTGGCCTATTTTTCATTTTTTCTTGAGTCTTTCTTAATAAAAAATTCAAAGTGGCTGACCGATATCCTAGATGATCTCGAAGACATCGTGATCTTTCACCACCAAGTTTAGAGCCTTCTCCTAGAAGGCATAAAGGTAATACTACTAGTGGGTTTCATCCCGTGGCAGTCAATGCATCGGGGATTGATCCTTCGCCTGGGGGAATTAGTGTTCAAAGTAGGCCTGGTACTTCCATAGAACTAGAGAGGAACACCCCAGTTCTTTCTCGTGGTCTCTTCAATTAGAAGATAACATTGAAGTATAAGAACTCCTAGAGTCGTTAGCGGCTCTAAATTCTCCTCTACCTTCTAATCATCCAGGTGTATTATAATATGTTGGGACTCTGACGCATAGACCATCAAGTCTAGGTCATATCACACACTTACCTTCGGTGACCACCACTGGAAGCATGGCTTCTACCAAAAGTGCTATAACCATGCAGACTCCAATATCAGTAAAAGGGGGAGGAACTATTTCCATCCCCTCTACATCTTTATTTGGGTCTTTTGCTAGCACATCCTTAGTTGGGTCTACCTCCATTCCTTCTACGAGTGGAAATTCCCAAGCCAATGCATCTAGTTTTGGATTTTTCATGTTTGGTACCCATTCATAGGGTATTCCATCAATTCCATTTAGTGCCTCCACATCCATGATGGGTGGGTTGGCTTCATTTCAGGGTTTTCCTTTTGGAAGTAGTCATATACCACATTCCAACCTGATGATAGGATCTATGCCTTTTTCTTCTACAGGTCAAGGCAGTAATCCCTTTCAAGGTTGGACTATCCCTGCAGTTAGTAGCATAGGAACTGAGAATCCATTTTTCGACCAACAAGGGAATAGGCCGTATTCCATAGTTAGTTCGTTTCAAAGTATTCCTCCTTTAGCTTCTGCTTGGAATCCTTATCAGGGTTTACCAGCTCCTTATAATTCTTTAAGAGGGAACTTCGCTGGTTATGGAGGTTTTTCAGCCGGAATTGGTCAAACTCTGAGTTTTGCTGGACCACGAGGGTCACCTTTTGGTTCAACGGGTTCTGCTAGTTACTTCGGGCAACCTGGTGCCTTTAAAAATCCAAGCCAATCTTTTTAGAACTTTGGGAACTCCGTCCAGTCTGGGTGGAATCCCTAAGGTCCTCCTAGGCTTCCTTTTCTGGCAACACTAAATTTGCTAGATCTCACAAAATTGACAAATGATCCAATCAAATACAATCTAGCCTGGCCTCCAGTCCCAATCAAACTCCCATCGGACATTCCAAAGTTCGAGGGGAAGGTTGTTGAAGACCCAGGAGACCATGTAACCACATGCCATTTGTGGTGCTCATCAAACTCCCTCATCGACGACTCGGTTAGGTTGAGACTTTTTCAATGCACATTAACTGTCAATGCAGCCAAGTGGTATATAGAGTTTCCAGGGGGTAGCTTTACATCTTTCACTGATTTGGCTAACATTTTTCTAAACCATTTCTAGTTGCCCATCCATTATGATGCCAAAACTAAAATTCTAGCAAATTTCCGTTAGGATACGACAACTCATATTTTTGATCATATTCAGGAAAGGAGATAGAGAAAGAGGCTAATTAAAGCTGAAATTCCTCCTGAATACCATCTTGAATGGTTTTTGAAATCCTTGCAACCTGAGGTCTCTAAGGATGTCTCTCTGTCTGGAGTCTATTTTGAAGAGCAAGCTATTTTTCGAGCCCAACAGTTAGAATTGATTTACTCTGAGTCTAGAATTCTTCAGAAAATCTTGCCTGATGCTCCTAGTGTTAGGATATTCCGACACATAGGAAATAGTTAATTATAACTTGGTCTAGTATAGAGCTAGGTAAAGTGTGTTTCTTTACTATGTACTTTTGTAACTTACAATCCGATGGTCACGATATGTAGTGATCTGATGGTTCATTCTCTCCTCGGTATTACCGACACTTGATCCGTGGCTTAACACCCGATTGGTCCATGATCTCTATTTAAAGAGCATGGAGGGTCATTTGTAGGTTAACTATTCACGAGAGAAGCTTATGTAAAATTTCATTCTTTAATTAATAAATTGCCTGAAGTGGCCGCGTTGGCTCAGGCCGTGGACTGTTTCCCTCTTTGAGGGTTTTAACCACGTCAAAAATACTGGTGTATTGATCTGTGATCTGTTTGTGAGCGGTGTCCTTTGGTGTTCTATCGGAGGAACTTACCCTGTAAATTCCTACATGGTATCAAAGCTATTTGACGGCCACGTCCATTGGTGATCCAAATTTGAAGCCGGTAGAACTGCATCCGACTGCCGTTTCCTAGATCTGTTGTTTCTAACTGCTTTCGGGCTGAGAGGGCTACTCTGTTGTGTTAGGAGCATCTGTTCTAGTGAGGAACCCCTTTCGTTTCACACGAAAAGGTTTCTGGTAGCCCTAGCTACGTCATTTTTAAGATCTGGAGGTATACAATTTTTATTTACAGTTTCTAGTTATTTTCTCTCTGGTTATTATTTCGGTTTATTTAGCTTCTTTTTGATTACTGGATCTATACCTTTCATTTCTGCGTATGCTCTTTTCCCTGTGTCTCTGTGCGATCTAGGCAAATCAGAAACAAAGAGGAAGGATTTTTCTCATGTGTATGCTATTTTCCACTACGCCTTAGTGTGATCTCGGAAAATCAGAAACATTGAGGAAAATATTTAGTTTCCGAGTAAAGCTAACTTTAACCCGTAAGGTTTGTTCTTTTTTGTATGTCCATGTTGGGTTTTGTGTTTCTTGTTTTTTAGGGAAAAAAAGAGCTTTCTCAAGCAAGCGCGCAACCCAAAGCTTCAGTGACTAAAAAAAAAACAAGCGCCCCCCCCCCCTCTCTCTCTGAAACTTGTAGTCTAGCTCACTTGGTTCAAAGCTAATTTATGAGAGTAGAGGTCTTGAGTTCAAGTCTCCTTTTTGTTGGAAAGGGGGCATTTGTTTTTTCATTTCCACACATTCCTGCACTTCGTCAGCGCATTCATCAACTTTTCTTCAAAAAGCCATAACTTCTTCATTCGGAAGCCGTTTTCAGAGCTAGTTTTTTTTAACCACCCTAATTTTTCAAGATCTTTCCATTGGAACACTTAGTTTTAGCATATATAGCTTAAGTTTCTGTTAAAATGGAAAGTCCATGCCAATTTATTCTTGACAGCACCAACTACTTCCAATGGTGGTCCTACATTATGGATTTACTTAGAAGTAAAGGTCTTTACAGAATAGCCTCAGGCCAAGAAACCAAACCGAAAGATGAAGATAAGGCAACTAAATGGGAAAATAGGCAAGATCAAGAACGTAGGTTGATAGGGATGTCTATTTCTCCAGATCTTAGATTCCATATTGAAAAACTTGATACTCCTGATGAAGCAATGAAGCAGATTACTAAATTTTTTGGAATCAAAAATTAACTTAGAGCCCATCAAATAGAAAATGAGTTACTTACATTGGACCCAAATAATTTTTCTTACATTGAAGACTTTTTGTCCAAGTTCAAGACCCTTAGACTTCTCTTAGAAGGTGTTAAGGTTAAGAAAGAAGATAATAAACTTATCTATTCCATTCTCACTAAGTTGGGACCAGCCTACTCTGTGTTTGTTTCCACCTTCCATTCTACAAGAGAAGCCTTCATTTCTCACGGACAAACCTACAAGCCCCCTTCCTTTGATTCTTTTTGCGATTCTTTAATAAGAGAACAAGAAAAAATCTTACACCTTGGTCTTCTTAATCTTGTAAACTTTCTAAGAAAGCGTTAACTGCCCATCAGCAACCAAATTCAAAGAATCCTAAGAAGTCGTATCCTAAAACGAATGGTCCTAAACCAAACAAGGGTCCTAAACAATTTCAACCTCAAAATGAAAAATCATTTCATCAGAATGATAAGGAAAATAAAAACAAAGGGAAGAAGACTGATAGACATTGCCACTTTTGTAATCAAGATGGCCACTTAGAATCTAAATGCTTTAAGAAGATGGAAGCCTTGGAAGAAGCAATGACGAAGCATAACATCCGTTTGGAGCACTCTTCAAATTCATCTTCAGGAATGGCATTTTCTGCATGTGGTTGTCAAGCATCTCGTTCTAGCTATGCACTAAATGTATCTTCTTCCTCTCATTCTCATGAGTGGCTCATTGATTCTGGAGCTTCTTATCACATGGCCAAAAACAAAGCCACGTTTTCTTCTTTAAATGATTGTAACACCAAAAATATATATGTTGGTGATGATAGATCTCTTAGTGTTGTAGGGACTGGAACTGTTCATATAGACAATGGTCAATTTAATGATGTATTATGTGTTCCAACCTTATCCTGCAACCTTCTATCTGTATATCAGATAACTCATTCAGGTGAAGGTAAAATCGTTGGATTTTCACCTCACGATGTTGTAATTAAGGACCTAAAGGATCCCTAGACAGATTTTAGCTACTGGCATTGCTGATGATTCTAGAAGGTTGTATAAGTTTCACAACTTTGGGTCATCAAATCTTCCCTCAGTATTTGTTGCTCATAATGATGAAGTGAGCAAACTTTGGCATGAGCGATTTGGTCACTTAAACTATCGCTCCCTTCAGCATCTATGTAAAGAAAATATGGTGACAGTTCTTCCTATGGTATCTTGCAGAGATGGTGTTTGTTCCGGATGTGTACTCGGAAAACATCATCGGGACAGTTTTGAAAAACGTGCCTCTTGGCACGCCTCAGCCCCTTTACAGCTTGTGCACAGTGATTTGTGTGGTCCACTTCCTGTTGCTTCATTCTCTGGCTGCATGTATTTCTTAACTTTCATTGATGATTTCTCCAGACGCACTTGGGTATACTTCTTAAAACTCAAGAGCGAAGTATTTAACACATTTTTGGCCTTAAAAGCCTTTGTTGAAAAACAATCTGGACATCAAATTCTTAAGCTAAGAACTGATAATGGTGGAGAATATGTTAAAAACACATTTATCAACTTTTGCACCGAAAATGGAATTCAAATGCAACATACTGTTCCATACACTCCACAACAAAATGGTGTAGCTGAAAGGAAAAATCGCACCTTAAAGGAAATGGCTAAATGTATGCTGCAATCTAAAGGACTCAGTCTTAGTTTTTGGGCCGAAGCAATTAATTGTGCAAATTATATAATAAATCGCACTCCTACTAAAGTTCTAAAGAATATCACTCCAGAAGAAGCTTGGAGTTCCATTAAACCAGATGTAAGTCACTTTCGTATTTTTGGAAGTGAAGCATGGGCCCATATTCCAGATGAAAAGCATAAAGCTTTCGAACCTAAGAGTGAGAAATGTACTTTTGTTGGATATTCTGAAGATGTAAAAGGTTATAGACTTATTCCATTTAAGTCCAAAAATGTTATCATTAGAAGAGATGTAAAATTTGATGAAAATAAATCGGCCTGCGAGCCTAGTCCGGCGGATGTGCAACCTCTTCCTATCTCTTCTACGTTTGAAAACATGTCTTCCTCAGATGATGAAAGTGAGGATGACAATCCTCCCCCACCTTCTCAGGATCCTCAACTTCCAAGATGGGTCCGTGCTACTCGGGATGCAGCAGGTGATCTTGCCGGTGATCCTACAGATCATCGACGTACACGTTCTCAGTTTGAAAGAGCCTCTTCTTTACTGGCTCAAGCTCCAGTAAATCATGATCCTGACACTTTTGCAGAAGCTTCAGGCCATCCACATTGGGAAGAAGCTATGAATGAAGAATATCATTCATTGTTGGCAAATGATACTTGGGATCTTGTTCCTCTACCAAGGGACGCAAACTTGTTAGATGTAAATGGGTTTACAGAACCAAGTATGGACCAGATGGGAAAGTTGATAAACATAAAGATCGTCTTGTTGCTAAGGGCTTTTCACAGGTTGAAGGCATTAACTACACTGAAACCTTCTCCCCTATTGCCAAAATGAACTCTATCCGCCTTGTTCTTTCCCTTGCTACCCCTTTAAAATGGGAAGTCCATCAGATGGATGTTAAATCTGCCTTCTTGCATGGGGACTTGCATGAAGAAATCTATATGGAACAACCTATTGGCTTTATACAAAAAGACTCCAGTCTTGTATGTCAGCTTAAGAAATTCCTTAATGGTCTCAAGCAAGCTCCTTGGGCTTGGTACGCCAAAATGGATAGCTTTCTTTTAGAATCTGGCTTTTCTAGGTGTCAATCTGACAATACTATCTACACCAAGAAAGTGGGCAAGTCTCTTATCATTCTTGTTCTTTATGTTGATGATATTATCCTCACTGGTAGTGATCCCAACCTTATCAACCATGTGAAGTCCAGACTTAAAAAGAAGTTTGAAATGACAGACTTAGGACACTTGCATTATTTTCTCGGTCTTCAAGTCTTGCAATCCAAAGAAGGTATTTCCCTTTCCCAATCCAAGTATGCCTCTGATCTTCTACGCCATTTTCACATGGAAGACTGTAAGCCAGCTCCTTCTCCCTTTCAGTCTGGAGTCAAACTTTCAGTCACTTGTACTTCCCCTGAAGTTGATGCTACCTTAAACCGTCAACTTGTAAGAAAAATTTTGTATCTCACCCATACTCGTCCTGACCTTTCCTTTGTTGTTGGCCTTGTTGCTTGGTTTATGCAACAGCCACGTGAAAGTCATTGGAAAGCAGCTAAAGGAATACTTCGTTATGTTTGAGATACAGTTCAGTTCGGAATTCATTACAGTGCCGAAGCATCTCCTCTATTGGTTGGTTTCACTGATTCTGATTGGGCTGGTGACCCTGATGATCGGAAGTCTACTGCTGGTTCTGTATTCACTCTTGGTTCAGGACCTATTACATGGGCTTGAAAGAAACAAGGTGCCATTTCTCTTTCTTCAGCAGAAGCAGAGTATCGTGGTGCTGTAGAAGCTAGTAAGGAAGCCTTGTGGCTTCATCAGATCCTATCAGAGTTTAGCTTTAAGTAGCATCATCCAACTAAACTTTGGTGTGATAATCAAAGTGCCATTCAACTATGCAAAGATCCAGTCCAACATCAACGTAGCAAACACATTGAACTACACATGCACTTCATCAGAAAGCTCATTCATGACCATGTTCTTGAAGTGCAATATTGTTCAACAAATGATCAAGTTGCAGACATCTTGACAAAGGCTCTCACAGAGGTGAAGTTTACTAAACTTCAATTTATGGTTGGAGTTCAGGAAGTTGTCACTAAGGGGGGATAGGCTCTAGTGCCTCCTTCCTTCTCCTATTCTGTCATA
>APFE030452647.1:131430-144621 GCA_000404065.3 Pinus taeda | reverse complement strand
CATGGAGGGCCATTTGTAGGTTAACTGTTCATGAGAGAAGCTTATGTAAAATTTCATTCTTTTATTAATAAATTGCCTGAAGTGGCTGCGTTGGCTCAGGCCATGGACTATTTCCCTCTTTGAGGGTTTTAACCATGTCAAAAATATTGGTGTATTGATCTGTGATCTGTTTGTGAGCAATGTCCTTTGGTTTTATATTTGAGGAACTTACCCTATAAATTCCTACACCTAGGACTAAGGTTGATATAGCCAATTTGAAGCCAGGTCCCCATATGGATGGTATTGTTGGATCCATAGACAACAATGCGGTGAACCTGTTGAGCCAATTGCAGCAGTTGTCTTTACAAATTGCTCCTACCAATCAGGTCACATCATCTAACCCTTCACCTTCTCAACCCTCTTCCGTTAATGCCGTCCAATCTTCCAACCTTAAAGGAAATCAAAATTCCAATGGGAAGAAGAAAGGATGAGGTAATAAAAAGAACCAAGATGGCAAGGTTAATGCAAATAAACCTTGCAATAATGCTGGTGGGGATGGAAATGAGTCTAGAAAGAAAGTCAAGTTTCCATGCAAGCTATGCAGCAAAGACCATTTGACTCATCTCTGCCCAAAAATTCAAGATGCTCAACGCTTGTTAGGGTAGCAAGGGACTTATAGCTCTGAAGCTATGTTAACCAACCCTTTTCCCCAAGGGCAGCAGCTACTTGCTGGTGTGAATTCAAATCTTGGTACCTCTACAGGGGCCAACCAGGAAGGGGATAAATCGTCAAATGTTTTCATGATGGGTTCTAACTTTAACGTGATTATGGTGAAAATGAAACATCCAAGGACAAATCTACTCTCGGAACTGTCGACTCGCTTTAAATTCAGCGACCCTCTGTCAAGAATATACCTTGAATACCGAAAGGTTCTGCTAAATGCGTGACTATCAATCCTAATGCTAGGGCTGCCTAGAATTACTCCATTGTTGATGATCTAGCCCAAATTCCATGCACTATGTCTACTTTAGAGGTCCTCCAGCCATGTCCAACTCAACGAAGTGCTTTGCTTTCGGCGATAGGGGCAGATGATCCAAACAATTCATTAGTTCTCACTTTCAACATGCTTAATGTCAAAAAGCGACTCCCTCATCATATGAATTTTCAAATCAAGTCTACTTACCAGAAAATTAACATTTTTCAAACCGTTATCAATGAAGGAGCTTCCACGTGTGTCAGGTCGATGTCATGTTGGAAGGCCATTGGATCACCTTCAGCTGCTCCTTCACCTACCCTCCCGATGGCATTTGACAAGCATTCTCATCGGCCGCATGAGATTATCCTACCCTTTTCTATATGTGATGGAGGAAAGGTCATTAATATCGAAGTAGAAGTCATTGATGCTAACCTAGATTACAATCTCCTGTTAGGAAGGAAATGGATCTACAAAATGGATGTCGTTGTTTCGACCCTGTTTTGTATCATTTGCTTTCCTCATGAGGGGAAATTGTTAAGGTTGATCAATTGGATTATTCTCTAGTTGTTCCTCGAGCAACTTCGGACTCTACTATTTCCTTAGTGGATAACCCTCGTTTGCCTACTGAGAATCTAGGAGTTGGGATGTATTCTTCGCTGATGAGTACATTTGATTTTCCCTCTCCTATTGCTATAATCTATGTCATTTCATCATCCAAGGAGTCTTCACAAGAAGATTTCTTCCGAACTCATTAATTTTTAGACCCTTGGACCTTGCCTTCACCTACGACTACATTAGATGGAGGACAAGTCAGTGGAGTGGCATTTCCTATGTCTGTAGAAGAGCTTAGATATCAGGTTATCATCAACTCTGCAGACAACCATCCTACTCATTTCTCCGAGGAGGAGTTAGATGGTGATGTGGCCCCAACTTGGACCCTTGATTCTACCTCCACTATGGACTGCTTAGATATAGTTTTACCATTCGAGGAAGCAATCTTAGAAGTAATGATGGGTGTATATCGACCTTGGGAAGAATTACACCATCGTTCATATTTTCTTCCTCCGTTGCAGGAAATTGAATCTAGGTTCTCCAAGTTGTTGACTAGTGATGTTTGTACGGTATCAAATCCTTTGGCTCCAGCACACATTCGTGCTAAAGGTAATATGTTAGTGACTTCAAAAACGATACCTAGAAACATCTCTAGGAACCCTAATTCGATCAAGAATCTCTTCATCAGAGCCGAATGTTCCCTTGAAGAAATTTAAATTTACACCGACCTTTTTAAGGAGTTTTGAGATGTATTCACTTGGTATTATGAAGAAATGCTTGGTATTGATCCATCCATAGTTCAACATGAGATCGAGACGTATGCAAACGCTAAGCCAATTCATCAGAAGCTTCGGTCGGTCAATCCTAGGAAAGCAGCAGCTATTAAAGATGAAGTAGAAAATCTGCTCAAGGCAAGTTTTATATACATTGTTCCTCTTACGGATTGGGTTTCTAATCTAGTCCTTGTTGATAAAAAGCAAGGAAAAATCCGACTATGGATTGATTTTAGAGACCAAAACAAAGCTTGTCCCAAAGATAATTACCCCACCCCATTTATCGACCAGATTATTAATGAATGTGTGGGTAATAAGATTTTCTCCTTCATGGATAGATTTTCTCATTATAATCAGATCTCTATCTGTCTTGAAGATCAGCATAAGACAACTTTTATATGTCCCTGGGGTACCTTTGCATACAAAAAGATGCCTTTTGGTCCTAAAAATGCTAGAGCTACCTTCCAGTAGACCATGTCATATGCTTTCCACGACATCAAGCATATCATCAAAGCATACTTCGATGATTTAGATACTCGTTCTCAAAAGTGAATCGATCATCCTAGTCACCTTCAATTGGGTTTTGAACGATGTCATTTTTAGAATATCCGGTTGAATCCCAATAAGTTCATTTTCATGGTTACATCTGGTCGGTTATTAGGGTTCATTGTGTCAATTGAAGGGATTCGAGTTGATCCCTTCAAGGTAGAGGCAATAATTTAGTTGCCTCCCTCGTCCTTTATTCGACAAATTCAAAGTATTTAGGGGAAGGCTAATTTCTTAAGAAGCTTTATAGCGAATTATGCCGAGATCACTAAAGGGTTTATGTGTTTGCTGTGGAAAGGAGTTCCATTTGTATGGGATGACTTTGCACAACGATCGTTTGATGCCTTGAAAAAGGCATTAGTCTCTGCCCCACTTTTGAGTCCACCGGATTATGGTAGGGATTTCCTTTTATATCTTGCCACTGCAGAATCAACCATTGGTATGGTTCTCGTTCAGGAAGATTATGCTCTCATGGAGCATGTGATTAACTATTTGAGCCAAGTCTTGGTAGGTCCTAAACTTCACTATTATCCTATTGAGAAGTTGGCCTTGGCAGCTTTCCATGCTGTCCAGAAGCTCCACCATTATATCTTGCTACGCAAAACTTTTGTCTTAGCAGCACTCAATCCGTTCCAATTTTTCCTCAGTAGGTGAGTAATTGGGGGAAAATACGATTGATGGATCATCATTTTAGAAGAGTTTGAACTCGAGTTCTTGTCTGCCAAGTCTAAGAAATCTATGGTTTTTGTGGAGTTAATTTTTGAGCTGCCTTGTATGGAGATATCATTGTCTATCTCCAGACTTCTAATTTTCCCTCTCATTTCTCTAAGTATGAACGTCGAAAGTTACGTCACCTAGCTAAGAACTATGTCATCATTGGTGATGCACTATATTGCTGAGGGGTTGATTCAATCCTCAGGCATTGTTTAACCTTAGAGGAAGCAGAGTCTATGCTTAATGACTGCCATAGTGGAGCTTGTGGTGGTCATCTTTCAGGGCTTGCTACAGCCCAGTGTATCTTGCATGCTGGCTACTTTTTGCCTTCGCTCTTCAAAGATTGTGTTGAAGCGGTCAAATGTTGCCACCCTTGTCAAGTTTATACTTGCAATATGTGCGCTCATCCAGCTCCTCTTTTCCTTGTTGTCGATGTCCGTGTTTTTACTAAGTGGGGTATTGATTTTACTACTTGTAATTCATCTTCAGTAGTGAATCACAAGTACATTATAGCGGTCGTAGACTATTTCACGAAGTGGGCTGAGGCCATGCCCACTCATAAAAATGATAGTGAAACAGTGACATTGTTCCTTTTCAATCAAATTATCTCAAGGTTCAGTATCGCGAGAGAGATTGTCACTAACCATGGCAGTCACTTCCAGAATAAATTAATGTCTGAATTGGCTCTTAAATTGGGTTTTCGGCAAGAGAATTCATCTCTGTATTATCCTCAGGCCAATGGATAGGTTGAGGCTATGAACAAAACCCTTAAGACAATCCTGCAAAGGATGATCAACAAAAACCGATCCAATTGGCATCTTATGTTGTATCCGGCTCTTTGGGCATACCGAACCTCGGTCAAGACTGCCATAGGTTTTACACCTTTTCAGTTAGTTTACGGGTTGGAATCTATATTTCCTATTAAATGCGAAATTCCATCTCTTAAGTTAGTTGTTGAGCTCCTTCTAGAGACCTCTGGTCTCGAAGAGTGCCTCCTTCATTTGGAACATCTCGATGAACAACGTCAATATGTCGCCACAATCAATGAGGCTCATAAGAAAAGGGTTAAAACTCAGTACGATAAAGTTATCTGTCCTCGAGTCTTTTCTAAAGGCGACCTTGTATTAGTCTATGACCAAGATAAAGATGCCTTAGGGGTAGGAAAGTTCAAGTCTATGTGGTACGGTCCCTTTATAATTAAACGAGTTTTAGAAAAAGGGGCGTATGAGTTAGTCGGTTTTGAAGGGAACAAGTTGGCGGAGCCCTGAAATGGGCTCTACCTTAAGAAGTACTTTTCTTAGCAGTCAGGCAATGGCTTCTTTGCATATTTTGTATTTTTGCACATATCTCATTGAGAGTTTTTGACATTGACACTTTTTGATCTGCTGTGGCAAGCGTTGAAGGATGACTTGGTCTATTTTAGATTTGTCGATGGTGCTAGTCAGCACACTCGGAACCTTGCTTTCGTAGCTTGGGTGATCTACTATCCAACTGGTCAGTTGATGGTGTCAAGGGGAGTATGCATTCGTCCTACATCAAATAATATGACTGAGTATACTATCTTCATTAATCTACTATCTGAATCTATTTCTTATGGAATTGATTCGTTAGTAGTATATCTTGATTCAGAGATAATAGTGTCTCAATTAAATAACATTTATCAGGTTAGAGATCCATGTTTATATCGCCAATATTTAAGAGTGAGGTTGTCGCAAAGATCATTTACTTATATTAATTATTTTCATATTCTAAGATCTCATAATTGGTCAGCAGATTCCATTGCTAATCAAGCTTTAGATTAGCACATCATTCATTCATCATCATAAAAAATAATCAAGCATCAGAAAGTCAAAACTATATATTATATATATATATATATATATATATATATTATATATAATTTATATATATATATATATATAGATATATATATATATATATATATCATAAAATATCCTGAGTGTACATAAGTGTGTCCAAAATAATATACAAAAATTGGGACTCAAATGCCCATAATCATGTCCAGTACATCTAATGACCAGGCTTAGGATGAGCGGCTAAGTAAGCAACCACTGCTTTGGCCAAACGCCTAAGAGTCTGAACCCACTCCCATGGCATTCCAACCACGTGACGCTGCATGTCTATTGGGAGATCCTGAATAGCCTCCATCGATACTCGGTGACTTAATCTCACCAAGTGCCGCTGAACTATGTGTAGGAGTCGCTCTATATCGGCAGCCACCTCTTCAGCGCCTTGGCCACAATGTCCATGTCGTGTGAATCCATCTGGTTGTACTAGCCCAATATCTAGAATATGATTATTACATTAGTCATTTGAATCCCATCAAAAAAAATAATTTAAGTTCATTTTTATATTTGAAAAATCATAAAAATCATAAAATTATAAAATCAAAATATATTTGTTGCCTATATCACCCCATGTCGTGGCTGGTGGTAATGCTAGATTAGGATCTCCTTAGAAGTCCAAGCCGGCATAAGGGTAATCATCCACTGCGATGATCTGCTGCTCCCACCAGGAGAAGAAATCATCGTCAAAAGCAGTCCGTGGTACGTTCCCACCTCCTAGTCATTTCATTAGATCAGCCCACCTACCCATCCGTTGATCTCGTTGGCTATTGATCGAAACTGGTACTCTAGGGCATAGCGCTGGGGCCTTCTCAAAAAATAAGTATGACAAAATTGTTCCATACCCAAAGTTTTTTTTCTGGCCCTTCTTGATAGATGTTAGTTGGCACTTCTATCAAGAAGTACACCAATCAAATACTGTGGTGAGACAGGCTACCGCCAATCTCATGGCAAGTCATGAAGCCTAGTGTAAGGAGGCTAATCAATTCACTCTGGCTATAGTGAATAGGATGATCCTCAATGACAAACTCTATACATGCTTGATTGGAATTTGCTTCCAATCTTCTTTGGATGGCCCAGGTAGTATATATGCACATAGTCCTCGATAGAGAGGCTACCTCATGATCGGCCTGTGGAATGTACTACCTCTCCCCTCTAGGAAAGTCCCGTGATAAAATAGATATCTTTAATCTCTATCCTTAGTGGAATTCAATCAATCAAGAATGAGTCATCCTCAACGCTCCAGTAGTGAATGATTATTTTGAGCAAGCGAGTATTTGCCTTCATATTTGGCATTTTGAAAATTTTTGGCAAACTGCATCCTCTTAAGGCATCAAAGGCCTATTGATCATTTATGACCTCATCATCAACAGTGGCATGCTCCCTTTCCCTCCAGGTGATTGGCATCCTGAGAAAAAACAAGTTTGGACCGTTAATTTTTTGTTTTGAAATCTAAACGGCGTATACACAGGTCTATTTTATACACACTCGTGTTTAGGGCCTGTGTATATGCAGGTTCCATATATCCAACTCGCATATACGCCGCGACAAAATTTTTGACATAAATTCAATGGTGAAATCTTAATTAAATTTCTTAAAACCAATCAAAAATGAATGCAAGACAAGTTTGGGGGTTACCTGGTGATTTTGGGAAGATTTAAATGGTCGGATTTGGCAAAAGGCAAGCTTGCTTCCTTTTCACCACTCCTTATGCTCTCAACTCAAACGGTAACAATGGTGAGTCAAAAAATTATTTTATAAGCTTTGAAAAACTCAAATTTTTTCAAAACTTGATTTTTTTTTTGTCTAATGTATATTTTAACTTGGTAGCTTGGAATGTCAAGAATGGTCGTTTTTCAGGACATTTTGGATGCTTTTTCGACAGTTTCGAGTCAGTTCCATGATTGCTGACCCATCATGGCAGGTATCATTTTCTCACTGGCATATAGGTTAGGGAAGCCATTCTTCCATTGCATTTTGCATAACTAGCCTCCATCTACCGATATACTTGCCATAGGGTCGACCACATCGTGTCATCATTAGCAAACCAACTTCACTCACCAGTTTTTAAACTTTGACACAATGGTAGAGCCATCCTTTTCATGGGCATCATAGTTAGCACCTCACTGACATTTGTTTCCCATGCTACTTTATTTGAGTAGGCTCAAGAGTCCTTAGTAGTCCTACCATGACTTATGCGCTGAAGACTCATTCCTCTTTGCTTGTTCAATTCGTTCTAGCCTTATACCCTAGAGGCTCCTTCGTGTTGAGTTGTACTACTGCATTGCATATTGACTATTTGCACCTTTTGGCCTTTAGCCGGCTTCACTTGGACTCATGTTTAAGCAAGCTTTTGACCATGATGCATGCAAAATCAAACTTGCATCCCCTTGACTTCTGCAACTTGACACACTATGACCCATGGAAGGAACACACCTTTGAGTGTCTTTGACCAATTTTCACCTCCCTGCATTGAGCATAGGATTGTTCCATTCCCAGGAACTAGATCATCTACTTCACCAACACTCATTCTTTCCATTGTATTATAGCATTATTTTATTCTTTTTCTAGCTTAAAGAAAAATACAAAAAAATTATATATTCCAAAAAAAGAGTGAGAACAGGACAATATTTCCATTTATTGTTGGCAGTTAGATGCAGTCGTGTCGTCCTTGAATAAAGCACTCAAAACAAAGTCTCCTCCATTTGGGCGGGATTTAGTTTGACTTAGGTATGCCTTAACCTTGTTATTGAGTCAATTCTCCTCCGATTGGTTATCTATTCCAATCATATGGAGAGTTCGTTCGTGCCTCATGAATGACGAACTTATACAGAGTCATCATATGCTACCACATAGTCATCATTGAGTTGTGCTTTTGTTCAAGGGAAGTTAGCCTGAGTCGGCCTCTCTGCGATGTCTCTTGACTCATTTTTGAGTCGTCCATCCCTGGTTGTCAATGTCTTGTCTACCATCACATCAGTTATATTGGTCTGTTACTCATGCCGATTTGAGAAGGTCTCCATTGAATTCTTACTGACGGGTCTTGTCCTTATTGACAATGACATCTTGCTCTGAGGATAGACCTAGAGCTACGCCCTAGCCCTATTTTCATTATTGATAGGCCACCTTGTGCTCAGCATCGATCAATATCATGGGTCTTGGACTAATTGGTTTCCCTTGTGTTCGTCATCAGCTTACATTATCACACATTAGGATTCGTGTAGTACCTTGGTTTCCATTTGACCCTATTGGTGGATACCTCACCTCTGTGTCAACTTTCATTATTGGTTGGTTTAGAGGGTTTCTGTTGTGCGTTAGCTACATCTTGTGTACGATGGAAATGTACTTTGGTTGGGTTACTACATCTTTTTCATTCGATTCCTTCCACTTTATTGGCCTACGGGATACACTCGTGCTAGACTGATGAAGGATGCCTTAATGCCTTCCTTCTAGCAGATCTTTCCCCATTGACTACGACTCATTTCTCTGGGGCAAAGGTCTAGAGTCCATTTGGCAGTACCTTGGGATTTGCAGTCATCAGTGGCAAATCCTTCACTATCGATATTGGGAAACCATCATTGTCTCCTAATCGATAGATTCTTACAGGTGTTCGACTTCAACTCATCTATTCGTACTTGTTAGTTTGTACTAGGCTTGACTCTCATTACCATTATCGGTGAGTAGTCTTACGTTCGTTAATGGTATACATCAATGACCGACAATCAAACGATTTCTCACATGGTCGACTTCATATCATTTATTCCCATTGTGTAGAAATGTACCATGGCAATCGGTGAAGACCTTGGGTTGCATCAGCATTCATTGATTCACTTGATAGTTGCTCCTGTTGCTTCTATTTGATACCATTCCACCTTATATGTTGCAGTCATTCATGGCGACATTCTACATGCTGGCACCCAAGTTTGTAGTGTAGTACCATCTTATTCCATCATGTTCATTTGGTACTTTTTTGGATCAGTCTTTGATATCAGTGATCAGCTTCATCTTTCAACATCATTGACATTCTTATATGTGATATTTAGACATCTACTTGTTCGATCATGATCAGATGATCCATTATGTACTTCCAATCTTCTATACTTGTGTACTTAGTGGATCTGCTTGTACTTGATATGCGGACATGATTTACATTCTCTGAGCATGGGTATGCCTGCCTCAGATAGTGTTTCTTTCTGATCTCCTTTTGTGGCTTGGCAAGATGAAATTTGGTGAAGTCCTTCTCAGTTTTTGACAAGTTTCCCTTTCATCTACTTAATACATTTCGGCCATCATGTACCCTTTATGACCCCATATATTAGGGGGCATCTGTTATAGCTCCAAATCTCACCCTTGATATTTGTGACGCTGCATTTATGGCCTAGGGAAAACCTTCCTTCCAGACCTGGTCCAAATACTTAAAAAACAGTGTTTTACTCCCTATATTCGACATTGCTTTGAGCTAAATGCGTGTGTACGCGATTCTGTGTATACCCAACCTGCGTATATGTCTTAAAACACTTAAAAAATTAAATCTCCTTAATTTCAGGCGGAGATCACGGGTTTTACCTATTGAT
Source organism: Pinus taeda (assembly GCA_000404065.3). Classification (NCBI taxonomy): domain Eukaryota; kingdom Viridiplantae; phylum Streptophyta; class Pinopsida; order Pinales; family Pinaceae; genus Pinus; species Pinus taeda. The sequence continues at coordinate 134,642 of APFE030452647.1, read as the reverse complement.
TACCTATTAGTGCCCATGGCCCAACTGTTCCCAATGAATTCCCAATTAAAAAACTACTTTGGGGGAAGTATAAAAAGGCTTTAAAGGGAAGGAAAAAGGGAGGAGAGAATAGAGAGAACTACTCTATTGAGATTATCCTTGATTAGGTCTGAAGATCCCTATGCTTCCAGCACTTCCCCACTACAGGAAACCCTTGTTTCATTGAGTTATGGTGTCATTTCACTAGTTGAGATATCTTTGTGTGAGTCATGGAAGGAGCCTTTTGAAGACTTGGGATTGGACGGATCCGAAGGATGGTTCCGCTTGGAGCCGACAAGAGGAGGATTCAGGTGATATCATTCCTTGCTTTGTTTTAGTTATCTGCAATAAGGAAACATTTGTCTTGTTCCCAAAATCAATCTTTTTCATGCTTATGATGCTATTGTTATGGTTTGCATATGAATAGTTATTTCCATGTATAACTAACCACCTTTCAATAAGTTATGAAGTTGATTTCTATACGATAATTTGTCTATATTTTTCTATGCTCCTTTGAATTGGTTGTTTTGTAGGATCAAGGATCAAGAGAAACTCCAATAGGGTTTGAACCCTGGCTGGATCTACCCAAACAAAGGACCCCTAGGTGTACCTCTCTTCGCGTAGTTTGCTTATTTAAGTATCATGGTTGTGTGGAATGCTTGTTTTTTATTGTAGATATCCCCTGCTCTGCTAGGATATTTACCCAAAACCCTAGGGGACTTTTTCCCTCAACACCTAGACACATACTTCCTCTAATCACCAAGTCAGCCCTTCCTTCTAGCAACTTCGATCTAGTTCTTCAAACCTGCAGTAGTATAACTTTGACCCATCCAGCTCTGATATCCCACATCACATCTAGGAGCAGTCGACACATTTAGCTCAAGTATTTTAGGGTAAGACCACTTCCCATTCCTTGTGCTACATTTATGTCGCTTTTTGTGTTTTCACTTGTGGGAGTATTGTTTGCTTGATTTCTTTGAATGCTTGTTTTTGCTTACATATATACTAGCTTGTCCTAGCTCTATTTTAGTTTTCATTGCTATCTCACTGCTCTCGCATGCATGAAACTGTTTTGCATGGAAATTTGTCCAACCAGTGAACTGCCTCACCCACATGCATGTTGATCGGTTTGCTGAATATTTCATTCATGTTTTGCATGCACTGTCAATCGCTTTTGTTATCACTTAGTGTAGCCATGCATTTACTGTCTTAGTTGCTTTCAGTTTCCCATCGGCGAGTCGGGCCAACCTTTGCCTAGACTCTACCTTCACCAAGGCTGCATTGTGCAATTTGGGGAAGGAAGGCTCACCTTCCTCTCTAGATTTGTGCATTCCTACCCAGCACTAGCCTCCAAGGCTATTTTGCGCATTTATGGAGGAAAGTGGCTGCTTGGCCCAAGAAATTGCGCAAATTTTTCCTTGGGCCAATAGTCCTTCCTAGTTGGAATTTTGCATTGCACAATCCCAACAGTCAGCAGCCAGAATAGACTGTACATTATGTAGTTCCAGCAGTTAAACAGTCTCCCAGTAGCCCAGACTATGCCTTGAGCAGTCTTGGCAGTTGGTCTCCCGACCTCCCGACCGAAATTGCACAACCTTCATGATCATTTACCCTTGTATGTTGCCAGTCATTTCTCATTTTCATTTTGGTTTTCGACTGACATATTTCTTTCTATGAGTGTTTCCATGTCGCCAGGTATTGTAAGTGTTCATCTGCCTCTCAGCAGTATAGGTACAATGGTTTCTAGGAGATCAAAGACAAAGACACCATTTAGAGCATGCTTGGGGATGCAGTTGATCAAGTGTCTATGATCTTGTCTACTCACGAAGACATCAAGTTGTTCATAGACAAGGAAATCAAGCAATAACATCACAACAAGCAACATCATGAACAGAAGCTGAAGGCAACATACCCAATGTAGTGTACACAGTGAATGCAACGAATGCAAGAGGAAGGTTTTTAACAACATAGAGGTAGAACAAAGTTGCAAGATCAAGCAGTTCCACTAATAATGAAGGCAACTTTGGAGACTCAGGCTATGAGGTGACGACGTGACATGAAGATCACGCGAAGGTAGAATATGGAATAAAGAAGGAGTTGCATGTGTTGAAGCAGCAACTCAGGAAGAACATGAAGCTACATAGATAGACGAAAGAGTTACAAGAGGAGCAGGGACAACGGTGGATGCAACATGCACTCACGGATGAAACTGCGCTTGTACAAGCTAAGGATCCATCCTAGTAGTTAACACAGAGCAGACATGGTGAGCAGTGTTGTTGATTGCATGCAAGGGATTCAACAACATGCATGTCATTGAGCGCACACATGCAATCCAACCCATTCAACACACTCACCAAGGAGAAGACAAGAAGCAAGTCCAACTAGGGCTAAACATGTAGTTCAGCAAGTTGATGCACAAGACCGCCAGCACACACTTGAAGGTCAACACGGACACTATGCATCAATGTGTTTCTAGTTCAATTGTACCCAAGAAGACCATGCGCATGTTAGCAAATGAGTTGGATGAAGGAGCTGAACCAATGCACCAGTTGCAATGGAGGAAGAGTTTGTTTTAGCAAGATGTCACCATGAGCTGCAGGCACACCATCATGGACGACCAAGCTTGGCATCATCTCACCACCTTCACCATCACAAGCATGTCAAAGAGTTGGTATCATCACAGTGGACCGAGTGTCTGTGATGTCTTGCAAGGCTTGCTCAAGCCATGTTGTCTTACATGAGTACATGTGCATTGTAATGTTGAGTCATGTCAAGGGTAAGTCAAGTGCCAATGGTTGGATGTAATAGTCATAGAGTAGGTGAAGAGCCATGAGGGTAGTTGAACTGTCACAGAGGGGAATTTCAAGGGTCACCCCACCCTTTGTTATAAATAGTCCCTCATAACTCATTGTATAGGCTTTTGGTCAACCAAGATTCTACTAAGACTATTTTGAGAAGGCTTGGACAGTATTGTAACACACCTTGGCTTCTCCACTGCACGGAGCTACTGTAGGTTTTAACCCCGTCCAGGAATTACTTGCATATGAATTCTTAAAACACAAAAAATAAACAATGCGAGATCATGACACATAAAACACATATACACATAGATTTTCCCCTGGATCCCAAAACCAGGACTACTAGCTTGATTTTTCATTATATTCCTTTCAATGTTATAATACATATATATATAT
>APFE030452647.1:105549-121673 GCA_000404065.3 Pinus taeda | reverse complement strand
TATGTTTCTGAATACTGCTAAATTGATGATCAACGTAGAGGAGGTTATGTATTATGCATGATTTCGCAAATAGTGTATAATCAGGATAATCTCTATGAATAAGTGTCATATTATTCATGAAATTTCTACACCAGCGTCATCCTCCCAGCATGAAAGCCCTTCTTCACCTCATGAAAAGCTTAGATCATCCAACACTATGATGTTCCACCAGGAAACCAACAACACTTCCTTACAAGATACAAAATTCCAGCCTCTCGATCTCTGGGATGAGGGATCCGTATATAGATGCTTGTAGGGGGGTGAGTCAGCTTCTGGGATTTTGATTAGTGTCCTCTCTCTGATAGTTCTTGGTTCCAGTTGGAGATTCATGATCTCTTACTCATCCCTGGGCGAATTCAGAGAGGCAAGTGTCACAGGAGAAGTTTTTGGAAGATTCCATGATCATCCACCTTGCAAACTATCTCTGCCATTTGTCTACTCTCGCCCAACGCACCCTACAAAAGGGATTTTTAGTATGCATCGCACTTTTTACATGTGGTAGGTGAGATGCATCGCACCCTTAGCACTGAGCAATATATATGGTCCGGTTTTGACTAGTTCTGAGCAGTTTTCCATGGAGAACTTCTGGGAGATGATGTAATCAGCTGACCTTGTTCCTTTAGGGTGTGGAACAACACTTTTAGGGACTCAGAAGCCCTTGGTTTATGGACATATATGATTGGGGTTGCAGTGCCCAAATATGTCTATAACAGTTGCCCCCTAAAGCACGAGGTCGTAAATCTTTTGATGTCGGGTGAAATGCTTTATCATGAGGATCCGAGGTTTTTTGAACTGGAAGGCGACTTGTAATAAGATACAATACAATACATTATCTTCATAATATTTTTATGATCTAGCTGAGGCGGGCATTCCCAAGCTCAGCTTTATAAATTCATTTTCATGTACATAGGACAGACAATCGTCTGTGTGGCAGACTGATGATTCTGATAGAGCCATCATCCTTTGACTTGGATGATCATCTGTGCAACAATGATGTACATTTGATGTCTTTATTTTCCTGAATATATAGCAGCCTGGATGGATGAAACTAGATCCGGGGTCTTCAAATTCGTTCAATCTTTGCCCGAAGTACAAGTCGATCCATGTGAGAAGATGTTCTGGAGTCGAACATGGAAAGACATTGCCTGATTACCAACCAATGATGTAAGCTATTAACAGGCGCGAGAGGAATCACCGATAATGATGATGACCCTCAAGCTACGACAGTACAATTCACGTGGTGTGAAAATGGGACTTGGCATCAAACACCATGCAAAATCTTTCGGTCGAAGGCCATTGATGTAAACTTGTCGCCAGAAGTGAGAAACTTGCCATTGAGGCATGCAAGCTTCAAAGTACTGAAAGGGTTGTTCCTAGGTCGACTTCTTGGATAATGAGCTAATGTTGACAAGAAGTGACCCGTCATAGGAGGGCATTAATGAATACCACATATATGACACGAAACGGAGCAAATGATTTTGTGGGGGTGAAAACGATCTGATGATACAGGGTTCAGGGTGGTGGTCATGAAAGAATGAAGCGTGAAGGTATTGCAGCAAATGAGACACAAGCTGGGTTGGTAAATTCTCTGAGCAACTTCTCTTGAACATATCGATGACATTGAAATGGATTGGTAGTGTTAACCCCAAAAATGGATGGTACGGTGGACCAATGGTAATATGACCAATGAACAGAAAGACCCAACCCGACTCAATCATGGTGATGGAGTGAAAGTGTCATAATCAAGAGCGAATTGCTACCAACAAATTTTTTTCAAGTTTTCTTCCCAATTTTTCCCCAGCCATTGCCGACCAGTACCTCTTTATTTTTGTCAAGCTTGAGGAGGATAAAATATGCTTGTTCTATAATTTGCCCTTCGGGCAAACCCGTCGCTATGTTTTAACGAGCCTAGCAAGAGTGAAACTCATTCTTGTTTGCATGGACAAGTTTGTCGCTATTGGTTTTAACGATTTTAACGACAAAGATAACTCGGTCCTTTTTCAATTTTAGAGAGTCTGAAAAGGACGGAAAGAAAAATCTAGCAATTCTTTTTCGTCATGTAATCCCTTAAGTCCGGAAAAATGTATAAAACAATATGAAAGGGATGACTTTTTTATAGTTTTAACGAGCTGAACAAGACAAGCGCTCGATATTTTTGTGTAATGATCCCTCAAGTCCAAAAATATTAAAATCTAGAGGAGGGATAACACTTCAGATCGTTTTAATGAGCTAAAGATGCCAATTGCTCGGCAATATTTTCAAATTTTACGAGTCATATGAAAATATCTTAAAGGAGACTCATTTTTCGAGGAATGAGTGATATTTTCAAGTAGCAGTTGGTTCCAAGTAAAGTTTGGAACTTTTCAATCACATAGGTGTAAAGAAAATGGCTACCAGAATCACTCGTCGCAGTTGTTCCTCAAAAGGGGTAAACAATCAAATGGAGGCGTATGATCGGCTAAAAAAGAGTGGAGGTGATGGTAAGAACATGACCAAGGCTCAAAAGCTAATAATTATGTGATCGCAATGGTTATTTATCAAAGGTGGGTTCATTTTTTAATGAGCTTAAACTCTGGTGGAACATATGCTCATTGCTAGGTTTATTTTTTAACGAGCTTGAACTATGCGTAAAACTACTCGTGGCCTGGTTCATTTTTTAATGAGCTTGAACCATACGACAACATATGCTCAGATTCGGTTTCATGTTTACACAAGCTTGAAATGAAAAACTATGCTTGTTATAAGTTTGCATGCCCCCAGCATAATGACACAAATCGAGGTGCATGCTCCCCAAGCTTCATTGCATTCAAGGAGGTGGATGGAATGAAGGTTCACTTTCGATATTTTTGAAAGACTCAACTTGGAAAGGGAGTTGTTTCATTTTTTAATGAGGTTGACACAATAAAAGAACTATCCTCATGGAAACCTTTGATCACAACTCATAAGGGGTCATGAAGGAAATATCTAGTTCCAATGCCCCTAGTACATAATGTACAACATCACTGAATTGATCGTCAGATGATGTAGCTATGGTAGGGCTTGGAGGCAATACCTTGCAATGATCCACACTATCAAAATGTTTAGAGTTCTTCTTCATCTTTGTTGATGTAGAAGATATCATGTGACAGGTTTCCACTATGGCTACTTTTGCCAGATTACTCAGAGGCGGAAGGGAAAAAGTCCCCATTAAGGAAGGGTCTTTTAGGAGACCTACTCCGATATTTTGAAGCGATTGAGAGCTTCCATGGATAAATGGAATGCTTCCGGTAACTTGAGAACTGTCGGGGAGAAAGGTTTTTTGATCAATGATTTTAATTCCTCCTTGAAAAGGAAATGCAATATTTCTAAAGTAAGTTGACACAGTAGTAGCCATAGCATAAATCCAGGGCCTTCCTAGTAGGATATTGTAATCGAGGTTTCCATCGATAACTTCGACATCAATTTCTATTGTCTTGCCCCCCAGTTCAACTTTCAAGTTACTTAATATACCATACGACGTGTATGTTCTTCAATCGAACGTTTTTAATGTCGTTGATGATCGTGACAAGGGTGGAGAGCCTAAAGTTTTCTAGCAACTCATTGACATAATACAGGTAGATGCCCCCTCATCAATGATTGTTCGATGAACAGTTTTGTTGAGGGATTTTACCTGTATGAGGAAAGGGAGTTGGGCTAATAACTGAGGTTCGTATCCTTTATGATTAAAGGCCACTAGATCGGAATCCGCTGGATCAATCCCACCTATCGTTGATAACAATGCCTTCTTTTGGGAGGGGCAATTCTGCAGTACTTCAAGTGTCGACATAGCTGATGGAGATTGGGCCAAATCCTCCACTATATTATAATTCTGTGCTGCTCGACCATGAGGATTAAACATCGATTTATGTACTACTCCCTTAGGCAGTCTTATTGTTAATTTAGGAATGATTGGTGGAACAACTTCTGGCGAGGTTGTTGTCGAACTACCGGGTTGATCTGTAGCCTTGCCATTCGATGACTACGGATTTCCATAATCTTTATTCCTTGTTGTTATAAAGCATCATTTTGGTGTTTTGATATGGATAACATAAGCGCTTGGGATGGGGAAGCACGATCACTAGCAACCAGGTTTATTTCTAGGCTCAGAAATGGATTAGTCAACACCGCTAAGGTATTTGAAGTTTTTAAAAATTTCATAACCTTAGCTTTATGTGGACAATCTTTGGTGAAATTATAATCGTCGCATATGTAACATGGATAACAAGGTTTCTTTTTCCCAGTAGGTTTTTTAGAAGATTTTTCAGGAGGTGACTTTTCCTGTTTCTTCTTATTATTTTTCCCTTTCTTCTTGCCCCCTGGTTGCTTTGGATTTTTTTCCTTGTCAGTCGACATGACATTGACCTCTAAGGCGAGAGGTTCTTCATTTGCATTTTGACTAGAAACCGTGCGGGCTTTCTTAGATGTAGCCTTTGCGGTTTTTGTGCTTGTCATACCTATCACGCCATCACCGGCACGAGTCTTTGTTTGATTTAGGAGGAGGAGGAACGGAAAGCTCTAGTCTAGGAGCATCAAGAATTTTGTCATAGAGCGTGCCAGACTGAGTATTGATCAAGTCTAGATATTGCGCATGAGCAATGACTTGCTCTTCAGTGAAAACTCCCCCCTTAGCCACATCTTTTGTAATAGAAGGTAATAATGCCTTAATAAACCATTCAACTAGCAACTAATCAAGAACATATGTTTTTACCATTTGACAACGATGTCACCACTCATGAATATGATCAGATATGTGAGTGGCTGTCATCTACTTAAAATTGGTAAGAAGCTCTGTTCCTGTTTCATACCTTGTTGGTAACTGAAAATGGGTTAAAAAGGTGGTGGCAAGGGTACTGAAGTTATCTAACGAAGCTCTAGGCAATTCTATATACCATTTAGCTACTGGACCTGTTAACGTTTGCTGAAAAAGGTGAAGCCTAATCGAATCATCATTCAAGGTGTTGGATGAACACCACAAATGGAATGTCATCACATGATTCGATAGATCTTCACCTGGATTTCCATTGAATTTAGGAATATTAGAGGGAATTTTATGAGGAATCGCAGGCCACCAAGGGGTGTAAGCAATTGGATCATTCGTCAGCCGGTTTAGATCTGGTAATTCTAGAGTTGTTGAAAAGGGAAACTGTTGATTCAGGTTAGGCGAAGCATACCCAGGATAAGATGGAATCGCCTGAGCAGTGGGTCTTTTCATACCAGCATAATTTATTTGATGCTGGTAACTTTGATAAGGTTGATGGGCATAACCATTATAGTATGGTTGTTGATAACCGCTTTGGAAATGCGGTTTCCCATTACTCTCAAAGACTTGTTGCTCAGGTCCTTGATATGATTGCTGGAATTGTGGTTGTTGATATTGAACCAGCCATGGTTGTTGGACCATTTTTTGTTGTCCAATACTAGATGATTGACCAAGATGAGGAGTCATAGTACATGTTTGAGCCTGAGTCACTCCAGATAAGGAGGCACTAACCTGAGGTTGTGATTGAATCGCTGAGACGAGAGGATGTTGTATTGCAACTTGAGAAACTTGGGGTTGACATTCAACAGGTAGCGCTTGTACTTGCGATGCAGTCACCATAGCAGGTATAGTGGGAATATTCGACACAGGATGGACTAGTTGCATTGAATATACAACCCTTAGTTGCTGAGGCAGTATTGGTACCCAACCGCTGGGTGTCATTGCAGTTTGACCTGAACTTTGTTGTAAACTCCCATATGGTTGTTCTTCGGAAGGGAACAATGAAAAGGCATACTGCCCCCCATATGGTGGCAATCCAGTACTTAAAGGGTAGATTGGCCTTTGAAGACACATTGGATCAATTTGTTGAGTTTCAACATAAGAAATACCAGATGAGAATAAGGATGAAGAAATAGGAACTGACCATGTCGTCGAAACAGTCCCTGATTGGACTCTGGCTTGTTGTTGATAACTTGCCAAGACATATGGTATACCAGAAATCATTGTAGGAATGACAGCAGGAAGCTCGGTGTAGCTGTGTTAGTTGACACAATCCTAGATGTTGATGATTGTTCAGACATGTTTAGTCTATCCAAGAGATTTCCTAGTGATTCGATAGGAACTTGCAATGAAAAAGAGCTAACTTCTGTAGTAGAAGGTTGTAAGTGGATACTAGTTCCAAAATGCACTGGAGTACTGGGTAGAAGATCCTCCACTATCTCTTCTATAGCAATCAATCCAGGTGGAAGAGGTAAATCATCAGGTCCATAAAATATTTTTGGTGCTGAAGAAGGTATAGACTTTGCAGCGACAGATGTTGGAAGGGTGACACCTTCCGAATCAGCCCTAAGTGGATTTGTTTCAAGAATAGAGGTGTCTACCGTTACACTAGGATTAGTTCTAATGTCCTCTTGTAACTGCGGAACTTCTTCTGTAAAGGCATATGCACCAGAAATAATTGGAGTAACTTTAGTCTCTGACGATGTTGAAACACAAGTTTCAACTAAATCAGGTGAATTCAACTTAGTTAAACGAGAATGCCTTGCCCTGGATGGTTTCGTTTCTAGGGTCAAAGATGATTGACTCGCTAGTCTCCATGAACAACGGGGTTTTGATTGAATTTCTTCCACGATTGCGGATTACTTGTTCAACTAAAAATAAAAAGGGGAAAATGTTATTCCGAATTAAATGAATTTTATGACGCTTTGACACAACTTGCTTTTTCAATTTTTAAGAGTCGAGAAAAAGCTAAAGATGACTCTAGTCGCCTTCGATTTTTTTAATAAGCCTAAAGTGACAAGTGCTCAGATGGACCTTTTCCTTTAAGGAGTCTGGAAAGGAATGAAAGAGACTACTTTGGAAATCTAGACAGAGAGATTACCAAACCAATTGCAAAACTGCAGAATACTTTTTATGGTACGACAATCAATCTTCCCGAATGCTGTGTTCAGTGCATTGCGATTGATAGGGCGGCAAAAACGGCTTCCTAAGGATAAAGCATATAGCCTATTGTAGTCTCCCAATATATAATCGACAGTACGTGGGAGGACAAGTTCGTACTGCAACTTGTCGTCTCAAAGAGGAGGAATCACCCAACCTACGATGAAAGCGATAGTTACCAAGCTTTACGACACGGGAATACATCTCTAGCCTAGACTTCCAAATGTTGTGCGTTAGGTTCCAAAGCATTTTTATGTTCATTGAATTTATTTTACAATTTATCTTTCTTAAGAAGTTTTCCTTTAAGGTTCATCACGTGATGTAGATATACAATTCCTAAAATGAAATATAAGATGATAAACAGTCATTTATTCTTCTTTCTGCAATGAAAATCCTAGCTACTAAGGAAAGAGAAGCAAGATTCTTTCAACATAGAGTAGAGAGCACACACTAGATGCACTATCCTAAATCAAATTCAACAAGCAGTCTAAATGCAAATGTGCATGCATGTATTTGTTTTCCGCTTTCTTAATGTGTGAATGAAAAAAAGAATGCTAAGTGCAAATTTGAATTATCTTTTCAAAGCGACAGTACTAACAATTTTCTCTTCAAAAGATGAAAGGAAGCCTATGACAACACTTTGTGATTTTGAATTGAAAACTACTTTCAACACTTGAAATACTATTAATTCAAATAAAATACAAGAGTAACAGTGTAATCGACCATCAAGAAGAGTAGGATTATTTTCCTTGACTGAAAACAACACTTGCGACACTTCCAAATCAAAAGATGATAGTTCGACTAAGCTACTTCTTTGTAAAAGAGGACTGTAAATGGCGAACAATACATAAAAACATTCACAATTCTTTTTACAATGGAGGCTGAATAATGCAAAGGAAGGGAGTTTCCACAATGGTATACTGATCATAGATAGCAAAACTCATGAATAAAGCTGAAGAGAGTGAAGAAAAAACCAAAATCTGGAGGCAGAAACAGTCTTATCTGATCATCGCACTTGTAACACAGGGAAACAGGGATGCATCTCACCTACTGCACACAAGAGGTGTGATGCATCCATATTTCCTAGAAGAAAAGGTGCAACGGTACAGGGACGAGAATTTAACTTGGTTTTTGGTCACAGTTTGCAGCTTAGTTCAGGGATTTAGGCCGAGCTAATGATAGTCAGTAAATACAAATTGTAGGGGCTGATCTAATGAGGTTACTTGAGCCACTACCAGGGAAATTAGGATGTTTGCAAATCAATTATGCAGTTCATAAACAAAACCCAAAGATGGACTGAAGCAACATTGATCTACTTTGCACTTGCATAACAAATGCAATTCGAAGGCTAGTTGGCTTAACTTCAAGCTTCATGTGTAGTTTATAAAGTAAACAAATATAGACAAGCAAACAAGCTATTTGCTCCCTAGTGGAGCCACCATTTTGTTATCAGGAAATGTAGTGTCCATGTAGAGTTGCTAGTCCCACTAAGACAGGTAGTTATCTTAGAAACATACAAACTAAAGTTACTTTCATTTTCCTTTATGAGGGGTAGATGGGAGACAAGCAAAGTACAAACCTCAGTCTTTTGCTTGGTTCCTTGCTTGTTTCTTCTCCCCTTTGACAGATCTTCTTTGCTCCTTCCTTGCTTAGCCTGCTTCAAAGAGCACCTGTAAGGTCAAATCATCATAACACCATCAAAATATAGAGATATACAATCATAAACAATATAGGACCATATTTACATTGACCACACAAATGCATATATCATCAAACATACAAGAATGTGGAGGAAAACGCGAATAGCTTTATTGATAGAAAGAGTAGAAGAGAGGATTACAACCCATTGATCTAACCCAGCGTCATCCTCCCCACATGAAATCCCTTATTCACCTCATGAAAAGCTTAGATCACCCAACACTATGATGTTCCACCAAGAAACCAACAACACTTCCTTACAAAATACAAGATTCCAGCCTCCAACCTATGGGTCTCTGGGATGAGGGATCCATATATAGATATTTGTAGAGGTGTGAGTCAGCTCTGGGTTTTTGATTAGTGTCATTCCACTGATAGTTCTTGGTTCCACTTGGAGATTTCATTGATCTCTTACTCATCCCTGGGCGAATTTTAAGAGGCAAGTGTCATAGGAGAAGTTTCTGGAAGATTCCATGATCATCCACCTTGCAAACTGTCTCTGCCATTTGTCTACTCTCACCCATTACACCCTATAGAAGGGCTTTTCAGTAAGCATCACACTTTTTGCATGTGGCAGGCGAGATGCATTGCACCCTTAGCACTAAGCAGTCTGTATGGTCTAGTTTTGACCAGTTCTGAGCAGTTTTCCATGGAGAACTTCTGGGAGATGATGTAATCAGCTAACCTTGTTCCTTTAGGGTGTGAAACAACACTTTTAGGGACTTATAAGCGCTTGGTTGATGGACATATGCGATTGGGGTTGCAGTGCCCAAATATGTCTATAACAAACACCTTTTCTATGTACTCACTTTGAGACAATGTTAATTTGTGATTCTTCCTGTCTCTAGTTATTCTCCTACAGAGGATTTGTTTTGCAACACCCAAATCCCTCATTGAAAATGAGTTTGCCAATTTTCTTTTGAGCACATTTATCTCTTGCATGTTAGAACCTATAACAAGCATGTCATCTACATACAATAACAATATAATATAGCTGCCATCATTTTGCCTTTTGAGATAAACACAATGATTAGAGTGACATCTAGTATAACCTTGTTTAGACATAAACTTGTCAAATTTTAGATACCACTACCTTGGAGCCTATTTCAAGCCATGCGAGCTCTTCTTCAACCTGAACACTAGTTTCTCCTTCCCTTTTACCTCAGATCCTTGTGGTTGCATATGTATCTCTTCCTCCAAATCCCCATGGAGAAAGGTTATCTTTACATTAACTATTCAAGATGCAGATATTCAGTTGCTACTAGACTTAAAATAGTTCTGATTGAAGTCATTTTCACAACAGGAGAAAATATCTCATCAAATTCTATACCCTTTTTCTATGCAAACCCTTTCACCACAAGTCTAGCTTTATACCTTTTTCTACCTCCATATTCTTCCTTCAACTTGTAAACCCATTTATTCTGCAATGTTGATTTACCTACAGGAAAATTGACTAAGTCCCAAGTCTGGTTATGTGCTAAGGAGTCCATCTCTTCTTTCATGGCTTGCTCCCACTTCTTCCTAGTTTCTACCTGCACTGCTTCTTCATAGAATTATTGTTCACCAAAATCAGTCAACAATACATAATATAGTGAAGGAGAGTATCGTTAAGGGAGTCTACTTATCCTTGTAGATCTTCTAACACCACTTTCAGGTGTTTGAAGTGTTTGTTGTGGTTGTGGTTGTTGTTCTAGCTGTTGATCATTATGATTTTCAGGCACCATCACTTTTCATGTGATATCGTCAAGCACTGTGTATTCTCTGTTTTCTTTTTCCTATTTCTTTTCCTGCAACTGATTCTTATACAAGACCTTTTCATTGAATATTACACCTCTTCTCCTAATGATTTTGTGATTTTCATAATCATATAAGTGATAACCAAAATCATTAACACCATATCCAATAAAGGTACATTTCTTTGATTTTTCCTCAAGCTTTGTTCTATTTTCTTTGTTAATGTGGAAAAAGGCTTCATAACCAAAAATCTTTAAAAAAGAGTAGTTTACCTTTTTACCTGTCCATGCCTCCTCTGGAATACCACCATCCAAGGAACTTGAAGGCCCTTTGTTTATTAGATAGACAGCAGTATCTACAGCATCTACCCAAAATTGTAAAGGCAATCCTGCATGCAATCTCATGCACCTTGCATGCTCCATGATTGTCCTGTTCATCGTTTCTGACATGCCATTTTCTCGTGGTGTTCTTGGAACTTTATTCTCTCTACAAATTCCATTTTCTGAACAGAACCTATCAAACTCTTTGCTGCAATATTCACCTCCATTATCTGATCTAAGACACTTCAAACTTTTTCCTGTCTCATTTTCAACCAAAGATTTCCATTTCTTGAAAGTATCAAATACATCAGATTTATTTCGAATACAATAATTCCAGGCTTTTCTAGTTGCATCATTAATAAAAGTAACATAATAATGAGAGCCACCAAGAGATGATACCTGAGCAGGTCCCCATACATTTGTATGCACAAGCTCTAATTTTTCGCTCTTCTTTTCTTTCCCAACTCTAAGGAATCTGACTCTCTTCTGTTTTCCATAAACACAATTCTCATAGAATTTTAAATCGACATGCTTCAAACCTGGCAACAAATTTCTTGAGTGAATAATCTACATCCCCTTCTCACTCATGTGCCCAAGCCTATGATGCCACGATGTTGTATCTTCTCCTGTAAAGGTTAAAGCATTAACAGAATTAGAAATACCATTGCATAAATACAATGTACCAACCTGTCCTCCTTTTGCTATTACCAAGAATCCTTTAGTGACCTTCCAGGTTTTATCTGTGAAAGTATTTACGTAACCTTCACCTCCCAATTGCCCTATTAAAATCAAATTTTTCTTCAGATCTGGAACATGCCTTACCTCCTTCAATAGCCATTGATTTCCATTATGTTTTGTTATGAAAATTGTACCCATTCCAACGATATTACAGGGTTTATCATCACCCAATCGAACCTGTCAAAATCTCCTTGAACATAATCATGAAAATGTTTCTTATCAGGTGTGGCATGGAATGGGACCCCTGAATCTACCACATAGGCATCAATAATATTTTCTAATGAAAGAATCAAAGCATCTTGCAACACATCACCTGTTACATTCGCTTCATGATTAGTTTCTTGTTTTGCATCTCCTTCTTTTCCCTTTCGAGACTTGCAATCTTTCTTCAGGTGCCCTTTCTTCCCGCATTTCCAACACACTATCCCCGATCTGGACTTGGATCTACGTTTTCTTGACTTATTCCGATATCCAGGGCTCTTTCCTCTTTCCATTTTCTTCCCCTAGTCTCTGCAGTCAAAAAATTACCTGATGCCTCACCGGAGATTTTCCGTCGCATTTCCTCGCCAAGGATTTCCCCGACAACATCAAGAAACTGTAAAGTACTAGATCCAGAGACAAAGCTGCTAATGGCCATAACTAAACCATTCCAACTTTCTAGCAATGAGCACAGAAATAACAGAGCCCTAACTTCATCATCAAAAGTTACCCCTACAGAACTTAACGTACTTGTAACTATATTAAAATCATTTAAATGATTAGCAACAGATCCACCTTCTGACATCTTCATATTAAATAAACGCTTCATAAGAAATACCTTATTTGAGGCTGAGGGTTTTTCATATAATTTCACCAATTTTGACATTAAACCCTATGTTGTCGTTTCCTTTGAAATATTAAATGCTACCGATGCCACTAGGCACGACTGTATTGTTCCAAGTTCCTTTTTGTCGAGAATATTCCATTCTGTGTTTGTCATGCTCGTCGACTTCTTTGTCTTTCTGCTCAATGGTAGGTACAGATCTCTCTGATACAGATAATCTTACATCTGCATCTTCCATAGCTGGTACTTTTGGCCGTTGAATTTTTCGATCCTAAACCTACCATCTTCTACATTGCTCCCACTCGAACCAGGAACCCTTCTCTCCTGCAAGTTTATTAGCCAAATAGACCTTCAGCTCTGATACCAGTTGTTAGAAAATTATGTATTACAGAGCAATGGAACACATAAAATATTGTAGAAATATAAACACAGAAAATGCATAAAACAAGAGAGACATAGATATACGTGGTTCACCTAGTTTGGGCTACTTCCACGGAGAAACAACCAATCCTTCTTTTATTATATTATCCAGCAAACTGAAGAGATACAACCTACAACACGTTGTAACTCCCTCTGCATTCCCAATCTCCTCTCTTTTTTCACTCAAAATACAGATCTATTAGATGCAATACAATTCCCTAATATATAGTGAGGGGTTACCTTCTAGGGAAAAAAACCCTAAATTAAATATAACTTCTACAGTCAGATCATCTGCCTAATGAACGGCCTAGATTGACTAGAAATTACTAGACTTTTACAAGGAAATTTTACATATGTTTTTAGCTTCGGGGGCACTGCCCCCGAGCCCCTGCTGGGGACCACTGGCCCCAGACCCCCACCAGGGGAATTGCCTCCCCCCCACACCCCCCTACATGGAGAGGTGTACAATCTTCCTGGGGTATACATCTAACTGAGACCTTTGAATACAGAAGATAATCAGGCTCCACGCCCAACATCAAGACTTCTCTTATTTTAATCCATGGAATAATATATATAATTATCAAAAATTCCCTTGCCAATATTCTACTCCTTCTCCAGCATAGTTTCCTACACCTTGGAACTAGTGGTCTCCCTCTACACCTTTCCAATACTCTCCATCTCAGCCATATCCTTGGACTCAGAATTGGAGAGGAAAATCCCTAGGTCTAGCCCCTCCTGCAACGCCAATGCAACAACAATTACAACTACCACCTCTTTAAGTACCTATTGCTACACCTCCTATATGACCCCAAATACTTATGCAACCTAACCCTAAACCAAAAAATAAGGCATCCTAGAACATTGAAGCCCTGACTATCTTCTAGACTTGTTACATCATGCCTATCGGATGTAATGAAATTCATCTTCGGTTAGGGAAAGCGATTTACCCAAAACACTATCCTATGAGTGCAAGTCACCCAAAGAAGATACCACATATCTTGAAGATGTTTTCATACCTGTAACAACTAACTTGGAAAGGACTATTGCACCTGTAACAAATAATTCGAGTAAAGTTGATACACATGTACCAACTGAATTGACTATGATAACTAAGTTTCATTTGTATCCCTAAAGATTAGCTGAAGTTGGGATGACTTCACAACCAGAATATGATTTCCTTAAGGAGTTAAAAAAATTTACACATATTGATTCCTCTACTACAAGGTATTAAATATGTACTTATCTATGCAAAAAAAGTAATAGATATGTGTGTTAAAAATCTTGGGAGGAAGCCTAAGGACCCCACTACTATTCATGTGATGGGAAATTTATCCAAATTGATGACTGATCAACCTCTCTTAACCAAATATAACAATCCAAGAAATCCCATATTCACTGTTTACATCAATGACAAATCCATTACCAATACATTGATTGATTTAGGGGTAGGCATGATTAATGTAATGACCAAGGAGATCTTCACCACATTGGGGTTACACGGACTAAGACACACACCTATGGTGCTAGAATTAGTAGACAGGTCCTATGTCAAACCTGAGGGAGTGTTAGAATATGTAGTGATCATAGTGGATTTTTTGAGATATCTAGTTGAATTCCTTATTTTACAAAATAAATCAAACATGGGGGGGCATCCTTTGATTCTAGGGAGGCCTTAGCTAGCCACTGCAGACGCATTCATAGGATGCAAGTCTGGGTCTATGATAATTTTAGATGGCTAGGCCACAAAGAACCTTAGTCTCTATGCCCAAGCAAAACCAAGTATGGATTCGGGAAACCCATTGTGGGATGAATTCGAACTCGAATTAGATTACTCCCAACCACTTCTCACCCTTGGGGAATCCCAATACTTCAAGGATGAGATAGAATATCATATCATAAATAGTTTTATTAGTAATTCACTTTTTGTTACTTCCATTGAGGACTCGAGGGAGGAAGATTTTGTAGAAGACCTAAGATTTTAATAGATGAAGACCACTCCAAACATGAACAACAATCCAGTTGAAATAGAACTAGGTAAATATCTAAATGTCAATCCAAACCTAAATGCTGAGAAAAAAAATTTGTTGTTGGAGCTATTACAGAAGTACAAAAAGGCATTTTCATGGGATTATACAAACATGAAAGGGATCCATGGCTTTTTCAATCACCACATCTATTTAAGGGATGGCGGAAATCCAATTAGATAACTGAAGCGATGTATGAACCTTGCACTAAAGCAGGTAGTGAAAGAAGAACTGCAAAAACTCCTGAATGCCAACTTCATTTATCCAATTTCTGATAGTCAATGGGTATCCCCACTTGTCATTGTCCCTAAAAAGAAAGACAAGTGGAGAGTCTGTGTAGATTATAGAGAACTCAACAAAGCCACCCAAAAGGACCATTTCCCTCTACCATTCATAGATCAGGTCCCTGATACCCTATCCACGAAGAAATTTTTTTCATTTTTGGACGATTTTAGTGATTACAACCAAATACAGATTGACCTGGAAGATCAAGATAAAAAGAACTTTACCTTCCCTTGAGGAACCTTCGCGTACAGGGTTCTTCCTTTTGGAGTCTATAATGCGTCAGCAACTTTCCAAAGGGAAATATTGGGAATTTTCTCAGATATGTTGAATGACTAGTTAGAAATCTTCATGGATGACTTTACACCTTATGGTGATGCCTTTGAAACAACATTAGTTAATTTAGAAAAAGTATTAGAATGATGTGTGCAAACTAATGTTACTTTGAGTACTATAAAGTGTCACATGATGATGAATGAAGGGATTGTGTTGGGACATATTATTTATGCTGACGGGATTAAAGTAGACCCTGCTAAGATAGAGGTATTCTTGAAAATCCCAATTCCTAAGAAACATAAAGAGGTATGTAGTTTTTTGGGTCATGCAGGGTACTATAGGAGGTTTATAGAAAAAATTTCAAAGATTTCATCTCCTTTATTCTCCTTACTTACGAAATATCTGGAATTTGTATGGATAGGGAAGTATGAGCAGGCCTTTATGGAATTAAAGAACTATGTATCAGTAGTTCCTATTTTGTGAGGACCAAACTAAAGTCTTCCATTTCACATAGCTACAGATGCATCTGATATTGCTGTGGGAGATGTATTAGGCCATCTAGAGGATAGAAATTCGTATGTTATCTATTACATAAGAAAGAACTTGACTCCAGCTAAAATCAATTACACAGTGACATAAAAAGAGTTCCTTGCGGTAGTGCATGCCATCAACAAATTTTGACACTATTGTTGGCATTATGGCACAGGTTTGGGGCTATGGCATAGGTGTTGTCCTTGATGGCAACCTTCTTTGGTAACAGATCTCAGTTCAGGCACTCAGAAAGTAGAAAAAGTCATATACGCAGGTTCATCTAGACTAAGGCGCGTATACAC
>APFE030452647.1:73762-96599 GCA_000404065.3 Pinus taeda | reverse complement strand
GAGAGAGAGTTGTAGCTCTCTGCA
This sequence comes from Pinus taeda, assembly GCA_000404065.3. Classification (NCBI taxonomy): domain Eukaryota; kingdom Viridiplantae; phylum Streptophyta; class Pinopsida; order Pinales; family Pinaceae; genus Pinus; species Pinus taeda. Next base: position 96,575 of record APFE030452647.1, on the reverse strand, counting down.
GGTTACAGCCTGCGTACTGGTAAAGGATTGCACCAGTACATTGTAAACAGAAGTTTCTAATTTAAGGAAAGATAGAGACGAATTGCAGCAGGTGGTTTTCACCCACATTGGGTTTCCACCTTATATCTAGTCTTCTTGTGTGTGATTGTCTTTCTACTCTGTTTTACTATCTCTGGTTACTGGTTATTTGATGCTGCATCTCAGATTAACAAACATCATCTAAAGTTCAAGTAAACTAAAAGTTTGCTCTGTGTACGCTGGTTTACTTCTGAATAGTTGCGTATATACGCAGGTTGAATTGACTGAAGTGGTGTATACAATTTGGTTTTAAAAAAAAAGGATTATTTGACTTGATAATACTGATCCAGCCCCCCTCTCAGTATTATTTTCAACAACTACATCACAGGATATCAAGTGTTTGTACACACTGACCACTCTGTCATTCACTTTTTAATGAATAAAATAGTCACTAATGGTAGGGTTACACGGTGGTTATTGCTATGACGGGAATTTGATATAACAATCCTAAATAAACCTGGGAAAGATAATGTAGTGGCTTATTGTCTTTCTAGACTAATTATTGGTGATGAATGCATGCCTATTGAATATTATTTTCCTGATGAATACCTTTTTGCTATTTCAACTTACTAACCATGGCATGCAGACATAGCTAATTATCTTGTTGTAGGAATATTTCACAATACCTATCCTCCAGAGAAAATAAAAGAATTATCCAGTAAAGTGCTAGATATTCTTGTATTGAGGGAAATCTCTATCATATTGGGCCAGCTCATCAGATCAGGCGATGTGTGAGGGAGGATGAAATCTTTGATATCCTTATCTTGTCATGAGGAACCTTGTGGAGGACACTTTGTAGATAATAGAACGGGACACAAGGTGCTTTCAATAGGATACTATTGGCCCACAATATTTTAGGATGCTAAGAAATTTGTGAAGGGATGTGACAGCTGCCAGAGAATGGGTCAACCACTCCAATCAAATGAGATGTCATTACAACCTCAAATAGTTTTAGATCCATTTGATAAATGCACCCTGGATTTTGCAGTACCAATTAACCCTTCATCCTAGTAAAATTCCTACATCTTGGTATGCATAGAATATGTCACAAAATGGGTTGAGGCAAAGGCATTGACCAAAGTGACAGAGCAGGTTGTTTCTGACTTTTCGTTTGAAGACATTTTTTCTCCCTTTGGGTTACCTAAAGAAATAGTGACAAATGGAGGGCCCCAACTCACATCTCATTTGATTCAGAAGCTAGTTGAAAAATACAAAATCTGTCATAGGATTACTTCACCTTATCATCCACAAGCAAATTGCCAATTGGAGAGCACCAACAAGGTTATTGAGGGAATTCTTACCAAAGATTGTGGTCAGTCATCGAAGGAATTGGGCTGATAAAATTTTCGAGGCGTTATGGGCATAGAAGACTACATAAAGGAATACTACAGGATTCTCACCATATGAATTAGTGTAGTAAAAATCATTTATTTCCCATAAAGTTCAAAATCAAGATGTTAAGAACAACGCTACAAGTGAACTTGGATTTGGAAACAGCACAGAAGAAACGGTTGAATCAAGTCAATGAGCTAGATGAGGAAAGGCCAGCTTCTATTCAACAAATAGACATCATTCAATAGTAAAGGGATAAGTGGCTAACAACATTCAATAGAAAGGGGCTAAGAGGTTGTAGAAAAAATGATGGCAAAAATCACACCGGTTTTGTATGTGGAGCATGTGCTAGGAATCTAGTAATATCCGATACAATTTTTTTGTTGCAAACACCATTTCGATGAAAACTCAAACCGAACCCTCATAAGTTGTTACACAAGAACTCGTTAACAACGATGTTGTTACACAAGAAACAACAGTTGAAACAAAGCATCCCATGGTAATTGACCTAGAAGTTGATACACAAGAACCTACCAACGACACTATTTTTACACAAGAACTAGCAGTAGATGTAGAGGCTAGTCAAAAAGAAAAAGAAAGAGTTGAACCACAAGAATCTGTTGACAAAGCAACTAGTACACAAAAATCGGTAGCCGAAGCAAAGTAGCTCAATCCTCAAGATGCTATTACACCCCCTAGTGATATTTCATGTGAAGGAACACACGGTACTAAAGTAGGATGGTGTTCGAAGAAAATTTGATTGATACCAGAATTGCAGAAATGGCAACTATCCTTACAAAAGGGAGTGATCTTGCTGGAAGAAAATCAGAAAGTTGTAGATTCGTTGAAGGAATAGTGGGCTGAGAAGAAAATGGCAGAAGAATGGGAAAATAAGGAAGCCAAGAAGGAGAAGGAGAAGCAAATGCAGCTGTTACAATAGCAAGTTCGAGATTTAACAAATGATAAACACAAGTTGCATGAACTCACCTTAAATTTGTTAGGGTGTAGAAGGCCCTCTCCATCCTACCCAATCTTTCTACGGGAAATATTTTATTTATTTTAGTTGAAGGCCATCTATGAAAATACATTGTATTTAGGTAATTTCACTTGAGTGTTTTTGGATTTTTTTGTGCTTGCAATTTTAATGACAAAAGCTTACTATGTGGGTTGTTTCTTCATAATATAATATGTGAGCATGCTAGTTTGCACATGGTTGTGTGCATTTTCTCTTAAATGGGGGACCTAAAGTTGCATGCTTTTATTTATTTCATGATAAATTATATAGAATGACACTTGGTCATGAAGTCAGCGAACACTAATGAAAAAAAGGCATCATTATGGATAAGGTTGGAACCAAGAATGGCTACAGAGTTGAGGCATGATTTTAAGAGATTTATAAGTACTCCGGATGTTAGAGAGTAATCAGCTATCTACAAAAGGAGAATCATGGGATTCTGCCTCAACCTATTTACATAGTTGAAGAGTCAAGCACTAGCGGGGTTCCTTAAACTCATTGAGGCTGGTAGCACAAGGCTACAGGAGGGTGACCCTTCTGGGTTTCCAAACTTTGTGGTTGATATTACATGGGTCCCAAAGTATGTCTAGATTGTGAAATCATTGGGAGCCTTTTGGATAGGGCTCAAGTTTAAATATCCTTTGATTTGGCTACCAATAGAGGAGTATCAACCCCATTATCAGTTGTGTGACTATGAGGAGGAATCCTAGTTGCATCAGTTGATGGCCACTCAAGGCTACAAATTTCTTGATGAGGATACTATTGGTTCTTACAACTTGACAAATCTACAATAGAGGTACAGTAGTAGTATCTAAGAATTTTTCATGAGGACATACAATTGCTTCAGTTGGGAGAAGATGTTGGGTGCAACTTTTGGGCATACTTTAGATACCTCTTTCCCCCATTTTTTACTATTTTAGCTTTGAACCCGTTAGCTTTACACCCTAATTATCACTTTTCCTGGTTATAAGAAGCAACTCTTGTTGCGACATATTATTTTTCCATTTCTATTAAATATGAATGAAGTGATATCTTTTTTATGGCTAACTAGGGTAAGTGTGGAATTAGGAAAATTTTAGGGGCTAATATTTGCAAGTGGGCTAATTTTCCATGATTTTTCCAAAAAAAAGACTTGTCATTCTCCACTTTTTCCTAAAATGATTCACCCAAATTTTATAGTACACCATTATTTTACCTTAAAAATTGCCAAAATATTATATCGACTAATATAAAATCATTGGAAATCTAAATATTTCTACAAAAATATCACCAAAATTTTACAATTTGCATATTAAGGACTAGTAAGATTCGCAAGGTTTCTAAATTTTAAGATAAACTTCCATCCTTAAAATTTTCCTTGTGGAAGAAGTTCTCTGGCTCTTTTTCTTTCAGGTGCTACCCATGAATTCAAGGCCAAAGGATGGACACTTGTGTCATTAATTCACAAATATGTTTTGAGGATTTTCTATTACAGACCATTGCTATTACACCTCAAGTTGTTGTTACACTGCGAGATGTTGTTTCACTGCAACTATCAAAGACCTTGGGTACTATTCCACGAGACAACCGTTGAGAAGCATGAATTATCTGTGAGTAGTCAAATAATCTAGGAAGTTATGATTTTAGAGAATGATGTAACTTGAATAGGCCTTGTATTTAGAAACCAGCTGTAACAATTCCTATTTTCTTTTATTATTGATCAATATGAGAATCGTAAGATTCTCATGACTGATCTATTCCCTATTTTGGGCATGTAAAACTTATAAAAGGATTTAGTTCCATGGAAGGGAATAGAAGGCAACACGAGATAGTACCATCATTTTGATTATGTAATTCACAGCTCTTTTAATCAAGAACATCGTTGGTGATTCTTTTACAGATTTTGTGTTGAATTCCTAACTAGTTCTCATTTCATCCCTACACCTTGCTAGGGAGGAAGAGCCCTCCTCTTTAGCAGGGATTGCAGTAGTAGTTGTAGCAATAGATTAATTATTATTTCTTCTTAATTGTGAAGCTATTTTTGTCACTTTATAATTCATATAGCAGATTTACTTCTATTTTTTAGATTTATGATATGTTGTTACATAGGATAGATTTAAGTTATAATATTTGATCAGTTGGTCCATTTATTGATATTGTGTCTGGCGTGTCTACTCCTTGTTAAAACATAAAGTGTGATTTCATTCCTATGGAATGCTTTTTGAATTCTACATGAGTGTTTAATTTCTGCAATTTTTTCAACGACATTTCTTTCCATTCTTTATTTCTATCCTTGGCTATATGTATCGGCACAGATAGTGTAGACACCTTTGAGATAAATAGTTCTACCCTGGTTGACAATTAAATGGTTGTGGTTTAGTCAGTTAAACAGTGATTAAACTGGCACAACATATGGCATAATGATATTCAAAATATAGCTATTGATGCGACTCATCATCACCCCTCTACTAAAGGTGTTTCTCATCCTCTTAGTAACTTAGTCATCCATGTGAATCTCTTTCATGGCCTTGGTGGCCTCCCTGACATCCCAAGGCTCCTCAGATGGTGTGCCCTCTTGAGGGTAAAACCCTGCACTCCTTTCTATATTTGTCCACTCCCTATTCTCTTCTGCTTCATCTCTTCCTTATTGTAAGCCTAACAACAAGGGTGGGCTAAGTTTGAGTCTTACCCACCTGAATTTCATCCTCTACATGATTCTCTTGTATAGTGATGTTCTCTATAAGATATTCCTTATCTTTTCAAGAGAGTGACATTCTTTGATTTGTAGGTTGTGGGGTAAGGCATGCCATCTTCTCTGGAATTGCAGACTTTTTGTTCCCAACATTCTAAATGTGTCTTCAAAGTGTAGAATGGCTTTCTCTTGGGTAGCAACATATTTGGGTGCTAAAGAAACATCATTGGAGATGAGGCTATGATTGTTGATGAAAACCTTAGGGCTCACTAGCTCTTCTCTTATATCTAAGGGTTCCTTCTCCTCTTTTGTCATTACCTTTTTCACCTCCTCATCCCTTGTCTCCTCATGAGTCAACGAGGATTCTAGATTCATTAGCTGCATGTTTCCCATTCTTGAATTAGGATCCCAAAAATTCATATTTATCAAAGTGATATTATTCATATAGAATTCAGCTAACTTTGTTGTGTCTTCCATATTAGTTTGGTTGCAGAACTCAATAAATTTCCTATAGTCGTCAAAATGCAGAGATCCATATTATGTTAGAGTTTTGATTTGGAACTGCAACCAATGTTCTTTGAGGAAGAGAGCATGAGATTTTGAAGGGTTCCTAGATTGCAGGGCTTCCATAGAGAGACTTTCCATGGTGGAAAATTGTGTTTCTTACTCTTGCAACCACTCTCTTAAACTTTTGTTTTATGTGTTAGGTGCATGTTATATTCTTTCCACGAATAGTCAAACACGTGGGGGGGTCACAGGGGGGGTGAAAATCATCCATGTTCATTGTGTCGATTACAATAGGAGGATCACAGGGGGGTCACATCCCCCCTATCGAGGGGTTTCAATGGGGATGTAGCCCCCCTTCACAGGGTCTAGGGAAACAATAAGTAGCAATACAACTACCTTGGTGTTTGATGAAATAGTCGCATCCTTGCTGTTGGAGGAGATGAGATAAGAAAAATATGGAGGGGAACTAGAATTGAGATGCCTTGTCTGTATGAGGATGGTCCTAGAACATAAACAAAACTAAGTCCTTGAGTGGGAGATCTAAATATAGAGGGAGATCTAAATCTCCAGAAAAACCTGTAAAGGTGTGCTGGAAATGTGGAAAGGAAGGGCACTTTAAAAAGGACTGTAGATCTAAAGCTCTTGAGAGAGGAAACAAATATGATGATACTCCTTTTGCAGAGGCTAAAGACACCTCAGATGAAGGTGGGGATGTGTACTTGGATTCTTCTTCATGTACACATGTAGATCATGAGGCATGGTTCATTGACTCAAGCACATCCTTTCACTACACTGTCCATAGGGAGTGGTTCTCCAAGTATGAGAAATATAATGGTGGTGATGTCTTCTTAGGGGATGACAGGAAGGTTAGAATCATCAGATGTGGAAAATTCAAGTTGAAATGCAAAGTGAAAGGATTAGAACACTCCTGAGTGTTTTGCATATTCCTGCATTGACTAGAAATCTGATTTATTTAAGCAAGATGGATGAGTAGGTGTAAAGACAGTGTTAGAGAAATATACTTACAAGATGGTTCAGGGAGCACTGGTATTGATATGGGGAGTTCATATTGGAACTCTATACAAGCTTCTAGGTACTACTTTTATTGCTGGGTGCAACGGTTATGTGGTTCCTGAAAGTGGACAAAAAATCTAGTGGTCTCTAGAGAAAATACCATGCTATGGAATCAAAGGCTTGGACATATTGGAGATAAGGGCCTTAAAATACTTCATGGTAATGGTATGGTAGAAGGTATGTATAATTACTCTATGGATTTTAATTTTTGTGAACATTGTATATATGGAAAGCATAATCAGGTGAGTTTCCTCTCTGGTGCTAAGAGGGCGAAAGGGATATTAGAGCTTGTGCACAGTGATGTGTTTTGACCTGTTTTAGTTCCATCACTGGGTAAGTATGTGTACTATGTATCATTTATAGTTTACTTCTCAAGGAATACATGGATATATTTCTTCAAGAAGAAATATGAAGTCTTTGATAGGTTTAAAGAATTTAAGGCTCTAGTGGAAAACCGGACAGAGAAGAAGATCAAGGTGTTGAGGACATATAATGGTGGAGATTTTTGTAAGAAGGAATTTGAAGAGTTTTGTATGAAGTGTGGTATAGCATGGTAGAAGGCTACTCCATAAACACCTCAACAAAATAGATTTGCAAAAAGAATGAACAGGAGGTTGATGGAAAAGTCAAGAAGCATGCTCAATGGTGTTGGGTTGGGACAAGAATTTTGGGCAGAGGTGGTGGAGACTACATGTTACCTGGTTAATATATCACCTTCATCAATGTTGGAGGATAAGAATCCTGAATGAGGTATGGACTTGTAATAAATCCTCTTTGTCATATATGAGGGTATTTGGTTGTGATACATATGTACATGTTCCAAAGGAGAAAAGAACCAAGTTGGATAGTAAATTTGAAAGGTGCTTCTTTATTGGGTATAAGGATGGTTTAAAAGGTTATAAGATTTGGAACCAAAAAACAATGAAGGTTGTGTACCACCAAGATGTGGTGTTTAGAGAGGTTAAATATGTTATTAAACATGAAGTCCTACCAAAGGAACCTGAGAAGATAGAGTTTGAGCTAAAGGCGGAAGAATCAGACTCTACATCAGAACAGGAATCAGAAGATGAAGAGACACAAACTCCAACTATGAGAAGATCAGTTCAAGAAAGAAGGAAGCCAAAAAGATATTGTCCATCTACTTTGTGTTCAAATTTTTCTTTATCTATTACTTATGATGATCCCAAAACTGTCAGGGAGGCAGTAGATTCAGAGGATGGAAACTTTGGAAAGAGGCCATGATTGATGAAATGACATCTTTGGACAAAAATGAGGCTTGGGATATGGTGGAGTTCTTAGCTGGAAGGAAACCCATTGGAAGAAAATGGGCATTGAAGAATAAGATGAATGCATAAAGAAAGGTTGATAAATGCAAAGCTTGGTTGGTAGAAAAAGGTTATTCCTAGGTGTTGGGAATTGATTTTGGTGAAATTTTTTCTCTTGTTGCAAAGGTAGATTCTATTAGATTACTTTTATTTTTCCAATGGGTGTTTAAGTATAAGATGAATGAAAAAGGAAAGGTGGAGAAATAAAAAGCTTGTTTGGTAGCAAAAGGTTATTCCCAGGTGTTGGGAATGGATTTTGGTCATATTTTTTCTCATGTTGCAAATGTAGATTCTATTAGATTACTTTTATTTATTGTTGTTTCTTTTGATTTTCAGGTAGAATAGATGGATGTGAAGACAACATTTCTTCACGAGGATCTATAAGCAGAGATATACATGAAGCAACCTGAAGGCTTTGCGGTGAAGGGAAAGAAAGAATTGTTATGCAGGTTAAAAAAGTATTTATATGGGTTAAAACAGTCACCAAGGATGTGGTATCAGAAATTTGATACATATATACGAGGACTTGGCTTCACTAAAAGAAAAGCAGATCATTGTATGTATTTTAGATTAATTGGTGACCATGTTATTTATCTAGTCTTGTATGTGGATGATATGTTGCTGATTGGAAATGACAAAGAAATTATCCAAGATTTGAAGACCCAATTGTCCTCCAAATTTGACATGAAGGATCTTGGTGCTGAAAATTATATTTTTGGTATGGAAATTAAACAAGACTGGGCAAAGAGGAAGTTATGGTTAAACCAAAGGAAGTATGTTGAGACAACACTACAAAGGTTTAATATGGAGGATAGTAAACGGATGAAGGTTCATATTCATGTAGGTGTAAATCTATCTGCTAAACAATGTCCTAAGGCATAAGAAGAGGAGGAGGACATGTCTCGTGTTCCATACACAAGTTCAGTCGGTAGCCTGATGTATGCAATGGCCTGTACTAGACCATATATTGCACATGAAATCAAAGTTGTTAGGGTCCTATAGCTTATACAATCTCAAGATGATTGAGTATTTTTTCTCAGGAATATTATATTGTAAATAATTGTTAATCTGCAATTTATTTCCAAATCAAAGAAAAAATAGAATAAAAAATGAAAAGAGGGTATAAATAAAAAAAAAAAAGAGGAAAAACAAAAATATTGAAAAAGAGTGAAAGGCAAAACCCCGAAAAAAAAAAAAAACAAAAAACAAAAAACAAAAAGAAATGATACTAAAAGTGTTGCAAGTCTAGATGCCACTATTGATAGATAGTTTTCTTCATCAATGATAAATAAAGGTTGTGTGCATCTTGTTTAAAATTCCATAATCACTAGTTGTTTGTTTAGTGATATAGTTTAATCTTGGCTAAGCATGTTTAAATATTTGTAAATTAGAGTAGGGAATAAAGGTTTTCCAAATAGTTTAATCTTGGTAAATCAATATTTAGGTAGAAAATGACATTGATTCAACAGTTTAATCTGAATCAATAGGATAAATAAGTGATAGGATTTAGATAGTTTTTTATTGTTTATAAAAGGAAATAAGGTGAGTTTTCTAGTCTAAGTGCACCCCCCAGAAGAATAAAAATGTTAGCTTAGTTAAGGGTAGGTAAATTAGATGGTTTTATAAATATATGCCTATGCCATTTTATCCTAAGTCTAAGGACATTGTAAAAAGGAAAAACATGTATGATAGGATAAAGTGTTTTTACACATATTTCATACTTCATCTTTATCCTAAGTTCGAAGGAAAAGTATAAAAAGTGCATATGGATAAATTCATTTTGTTGTATATGGTTAATTGGCATTGTTGTGAGAACATTGAGATGCTATCCCCCTCACGATCCACGGTCCATATCGTTCTTCAACCCCCCCTTTCTATCCTACCTTTACAACCGGGGGGGTCCGAAAAGGTTGTTTCTCCCACCGAGCCCCATCCCTACATGGCACTTCTCTGCATTTCGCAACCCCCCCCGCGAGTTGACACTACTTACCACCTTATACCCCCTCTAAAACTGCCTTCCTCTTTCCTGCTTTACTGTGTCCCTACCATGATGTTTTCGCCACTCACCTCCTACCACGTCGCCTAGCCGTTATCCACTTAAATGCTCTCCCGGAAAAAATAATTGTTTGGAATTAAATTCATAATTCCCTGAAATCATTAAAACTTAACGGTCCCATTCCATTTCCAACGGAACTTTCACAACATTGTTTAAAATATTTCAGAGCCATTGCCTTCTTCCTTTTTCACTGGCTTATTCTCTGTAATTCATAACTTTACACACTGATCATTTTCACAGTTTTCGTGCAACCAAACCAAGATAGGAATTGTCAGCACTCTTTCTCTTTTCCCCTGACAATTCGTTTAACTTAAACTCATTCCCAATAAGACTTCTTTTCTTTCACTATGATTATTCGTTGATACAATCATACCTCCAAAGAGCAGAACCCAAGATAAGCATGTTAACCCATTAATCCCTCCCTCTGTAGATTTAGATCACCTCCCTTTAGCTAACAGGGATTATCGGATTAATGAAACCCAATGTGACTGTGAGTTCTTAGATCTATATTGTTGGCTAGAAGACAAGCATGCAGACAAAACTGATGAAATTGGACTCTAGGAGTCAAATCTTCCCCATTATATCTTCCCTTTGACCTTCCAAGCCCCTAAATTCACTAGAAAATGTTAGGCATGTTATATCCCTCCCCATAGAGCTATCATGTCCCTATCCAATCACATCCTCTTTACCATTACTGCGTAGTCTATAAATCAAATGATGCTAGCTCCCCCTCGAAAAATAGAGCCCCTTTCTCCTTAGAAGCCCTTACCCAGCTTTATCAGAAGTTGGATTTTGCTACAAGAGCCAAAATCTTTGAGATTTTCTTGCTTGAAAAATGCCCAGTTACCTAAGAAGAATCCTCCATACCCTTCCTCCATCTTCCTTGATCAAGCTAAACAAATTGTATCCATAATTTCCTATATTTTGAGTTATTATTTTGATCAATGGGTAGATGAGCCCATTTTAGGATTCCTCTCCATATTTTCCATAACCAGTAAACCATCCATTGTATTCAATTTTAGTCAATTCTTGGCTGATAGCATTCATGAACAATTTTTAAAATTTCCCACAGAGAGGTGTTTAATTACACTTCTACTATAATCTACATGTTCATTTATTATCAAGTAGACAAGTTCAATTTTGTAATGCAGAAGCTAGATGATGAGGGAAAAAAGCAGCCAATGATCTTTTGGACTTCATTGGTCATGAAAGAACAACAGGAATTTTCTTATAAGCAATTTATTGAAGAGTTTTTTCACCCAATAATGAACATCCTAAATAGCTCAATAAAGCTCAGAATCATTGAAGATATTTAAATAATTCTACATCTAGCAAATCAAAGCCAAGACTGGAGATTATTATTTATACCAAAACTACACAAAAATCAGAGTTTATGGATGCAAATTGGCACCATATAGACCCCCAAAATACCTCCCCATGAGGATTTTTTCCGTGGAATACATTAGACAGACGTTAAATTCTGATGATATTCATTGTGTGGTGGCTAAGAAGAAGTCACAATTTCACATAAAGACATGGATGGGCCCATTCATATGAAATACCAGGACAGCAGGTGAAGAAGTAGACAAACTTCTTCAAGAAATGAAATTCATCTTGAGTTTTACATGGTATTATGACCCTTGGGGTATTATCCCAAAGCTTGGAGTAGAAAATAAAACTACTCCCTATATCCATACCTCAAGGCCTAAGGTAGAAAAGTTTTCTAATCAGTTAGAATGGATAGAGAACACCTTGCAGGAAGCTGATGAACAACTATTTTCTACTTCCAATTTGGAGACTCCCACTCCTCAGGAAAAAACGAGTAAAAGAAAAGAGAGGAGGGATCATCATCAACAACAAGAAGTGAAGCCAAAGAATTCAGAATCAGTTACAAAAAAAGGGGAAAATTGACTCCTATGACAAACATAGACAAAGAGACAAAAGAACATGCTTCCATCATAACTACAGACTCACCACCTGCAAGCAACAAATTTGTAACATCTTCTATTGGACCTTCATCATCATAGGGTCAGAAGGAAATAGAAATGGATTCACAGAATGTCCAAGGAGAGAAGGAGAAGACTGTTTTTGATAGGTACAAAGAGATTCTTAAAAATAGTACCTATAATAAGTTTTGGAAGCAAGCCTCCAGCTCACAAAGCATATTGTTATCATTTTTTGACACAGAACATGGAAAAATGTAGATGGCATTCCTTGAGGCCCAAGTCCCACATCCAAAAACATCAGCAGACTACAAGAGTACTTCATTTAATTTTAGCACCAAAGACATCCATCCCATTGATCAAATGGAGATGCATAAGCAGACTGGTGATATGATATCTTCTACTTTAACTAACAATGCTATGTCATTGTCCAAGTTGCAGGTTTCATTTTCCGATGTTCAGTCTCAGTTAAAAATGGAAAAGGTATCCTCCTTAGAAAAGGATAATAGGATCAAGTATTTGGAAGATTTTATAATCAAGATAGGATATGATCCTAAAGATGTTAATGCTGCAGAAGAAAACAGCTTAAGCTGCCAGCCAAAGACGATGCATTAACCAAGCACATTGAATAAAATGAAGCACAGAAGGTTGACATGATGAAACTAATTATAGAGCATAACATAGATATTAGACAGATGGAGGCAGAAATGGAGAAGATGATAAAAGAAAAAGAATAGAGCCAGAATATGGTTATTGTCCCCCTGGATGCCATACCCATTTCTCAGCCTCTAGCAACAGGAATAACCACTGCTGCTACTTCTTCCACTCATACTGTAAGTGTTGAACAAGTCACAAAGACATTGGAGAACATGCCCATCCAGTCAAAAGAGATCAAGACTTTGCATGGATAGCTTAAAGTTATAGAAGAACAGAAAGCCATAGTTGAATATTATCATCTTGCTGAAGTTCAGAAATCACAGAGACTGTTGGAGAAGTTGCAGAAGGTAGAAAAGGAGCCCAAGCCAAGGAAACCATTTGGCTGGGCATCCTAAACTCTATGAATGATATTTGGCCATCTATCCAAATCATATTTGAACAGAAGGAATTGATAGAAAAAGCTACAGAAACCATTGTTCAGGTAAGGGAAAAGCTTAGAGAGATGCCCACAAAATCCTCCAACATTATCAGATTCCTAAATTCTAAATCTAAATATGAGCTTGAGGAATTAGGAGTTAGCGACAGGACTACCACTATTTTGGAAGTCAAGGAAGTCCTGACTAAAAGGAACCTCATTGATCAATTGGAGGAAAGAGGTGAAACATTAGAGCTAGGAGTAAACATGTTTTGTAACAAAATTGAAGCATTAATCCAGAAAGGGCTTCCCAATATATATGTAATTAGTGATAAATTAATCACTCAGGAAGACTATGTACTGGAAATGAAGGAAATGGCCAGAAGCAATGCCAAGTTCAGTGGGATAAAGGGCAGTATGATAGCAAGAGATTTTTTAGAAACTATGGAAAATAATTTCTACATCCAGAATGAGGTAAAACATGTTTTTACTGTGAAGCCAAATTTTGCAAAATACACAGAGGTTGATGAGATTTACTGTAGGGTAATTAAATTAACCATACCAGATGAAAAAATATGGGAAGAAATTTGTGATTTATTGCATTGAATGGTAATTCAAAGGTAGTAAACATAGTAGCCGGCACAGCGGACAACACATCAACGCAACACAGTTTTGGGTCGATTCAACAACCAAACCCACCAAAGCAGATCACCTTTCCATTCAGCTGTCTACGAGACCTATTTTTCTACTAGAGATAAATCTTGTTGTTTAGAATTATGCTAATAATACACTATCGGTTGAGACAACAATTTTGTAATGATTTTGTAAATATTAGTCTAAATACTAGATTGCTTAAAGTATCAAGGGTTTATTTATGAATGTAATTTCCTCTGCATATTGTAATTTTTCAAAGTACTGGATCATCAATAATATAGGGACCTTTCACAGGATTCATGTGGTATACCAAATGGTGATGTGTTTCTTCAATTTATTTGTCTAAACATTGTTTTTCTCTCTCTATAATTCTAAAAATCTCAATTACTTAACAGAAATTGTGATCAATAGGATTTGTTATTTAGAGCACCCTATTCTGGTTTTTAGTAATTTTCATGTTTTCTTCTATAAAATTAAGGAATTCTTAATTTCTCCTTAATTTCTATTGAACCTTACATTTCTACTATTTCACAATCCATTTAATATTTTGATCGATCAAAATAGTGCAACCTAGCTTTTCATGTGAAACTCCTCTAAAATTTGCTGCCAAATCCAGTTAATATTTAGAATCCATAGCCTAATGGAATTATGACAATTTAATCAACCAAACCATTCAATCAAAACAACAATACAATCATAACTAGCCTAAAATTCACATAAAACAAAGCTAAATTTAACAGAGAGATCCCTCTCTAAAGCTAGCAGGGCTAGATCCCAGCTTCCAAAGTGGTTTTGATGTTGTCTTATGTGTTTACTCCCTCAACCTCAAAAATACAGAATGAAAACACAGCGGCAACCATATTGGGGACGAAAACTCTTTGGATTGAAAAATCATTATTCCTTGGTATTCAATCAGTATTTCTATAAATTAAAGCTTATATATCATTATGAAATACATGATCTGAGGTTGTTATCTTGTATATTTTTTAGTGTCTCATTGATTTTTATTTTATGAAGTTGTGTGATAAAATTTATATAGACCTGGCTTCCAAAAGAATTTTCACTAGAGCTCAACCTGATCCCAACCCCGGTGAATTTGTAGATAATATAGGAAAAATGGTGAGAAAGAAAAGTCTTACAGAAAGTTAGGGTAGTAATAGTCCTTTGTCTAGGTTCAATTCTCTTTCTAAGAATAGCCCTTTGTCTAGGTCTAACTCTCTTCCAGAGAAATTTGAAACTATTCAAAATATAGAGTTTTATTTGCCTTTCCAGCATAGTTTGTTTAGATCAAAATCTGAGACTTTTGTAGATCAGACTGTCATTGATAAATCCATATTGTAACTGTATATACGCCAAACTAGGCCTCTTGAAATAGATCCTAATCTTGAATCCCTACAACAATTTGATAAATTACAGAATCTATTTTCAATTTTGGATCAAGCTATTGAAGAAGCTTATATTCAACAATTTGTTGAATTTTCTGCTTTAACAGTTGCAGCAGCCTCTTTGTCTACCAAATCTTCCCAGTATGTTCATCTACAACGCCCTAGTCCTACGCATTCTTTAGTCTCTACTTTTTCACCTGTAATATCTCAGACTATTATTCCTACTAGCCCTGTAGTTATCATGATTACACCTACCACAGGTCCATCTTCCTGTCAATCTTTCAGACCAATTATGGCATGTATTTACGCACCTTTGGTGTTGCCAGGCCAGCTAGATTCTATGCTTGGATATTACCAATCTAAAATTTTGACCTTTGATAACATTGGTTCTCATATTGCTCAGCAACATGTGGATAGAATGAATGATGTGTTTGACCTTCAAGAAGTAGATGAAGCCGATGTAAAAATGAGATTGTTTGCTCAAAGTTTAGGAGGTGATGTCAAGAAGTGATCTAGGAGTTTACTTGCAGGAAGTATAGCTAACCTTGATGCTTTCCATTAAACTTTCTTAGCTAGATGGGAAATCAAGAAAAATTCACTTCAACTCCTGAATGAATACAAAAGACTGAAAAGAAGGCTAAATGAAACTATGGAGGAATACTGAGAACTGTTTAACAATGTTTACAATGCAATTACACAAGACATCAAACCCTCCCATGGTCTAGCTTTGATTCATTTTCCTGATGGTTTTGATGTAGACATGGAATATCAACTTAGAGAGAGACACCCGAAAACCTTGGAAGAAATGCAAGCCAATGTTATAAAAGTTGATGCTAACATCTTAGCCAAGAAGGCCAAACTAAAATCTGAACGCAAGGTTACCATTAAAGAAGGGCATTCCACTTTTGCCTCTGATCATAAAATTGATAACCTAGTGAGGGTAGTGGAAAAGATGATGCAAAGAGTAAACATAAAGGATCAAGTTCAAATGATAGAGAAACCAAAATGCTCCTCAAAATAGGGACCAAAACTTCAAAAGGAATGTTCCCCAAATAAAACAATGAGAACAAAAGGGTCCATACTAGCAGGTCCGACCTCCTTTGTAGGAAAATTATACTGATGATGAGGATAATATTATTGAAGATTTAGATGACAGTCAAATAAATCTTATGGGAATAAATGATGATGAAACTGTTTTTCTCACTCAATTGGAGCAATAACTTTTCCTCCTAGCTCAAATTGAACTTGATTATCAGGAATCATATGAATATAAACAAGTTTTTTAAAATGGTATCATGGAAGTCCATAGGTAGTATAACCTTAGGAGTAAAAAGAATTCATATAATCTCAATAGTAAGAAATCTGAGAATCATGCTAAGAAATTCTCTGACATTGAAACTAAGAAAACCACAAATAATTCTCTCAAGAAGATTGTTGATAATTTTGGAAAAAAGAAAGTAGAAACTCTTGTCAAAAACATAGTTGATAATGTTTCCAAAACTACTCTAACTAATATCCCAACCACAAGTCAACAAAAAGGGCCTATATCAAAACAAATTATAGAGAAATTTGATCTTCCCAACCTGATTAAGATTCAAACATTGTTCAACATTGAGAATGAATTAGCAAAACTGAAAATTCCCATTCCCTTAACAAATTTAATGAACAAAAATATGTACATACCTCAAGTCATGAAAGCTCTAAACATAGGGGAAAACACAAATTCTGTTAATTTGAATGATGACCAGCCAGAACTCTTATTTCGGCTAGAAGTTGAGAGCAAACCACAGGAAGGGGGCGTTCCTCCATTCTATGTTAGCCTAAATATTCTTGATAAGATCCTCCATAACACTATGTTAGATTCAGGAGCTTCCCACAACCTAATGCCTAAAGCTGTTATGGATAAGTTAGGACTTGATATTACTAGACCTTATAAAGACTTATATTCCTTTGATTCCAGTAAAGTAAGATGTCTAGGTCTCATCAAAGACCTGTGTGTTACTTTAGGTCAAATCCTTGCCAAAAGTATGGTAATGGATATAGTGGTTGCAGATATTCCCCCTAAGTATGGCATGATTTTGTCATGCTCATGGGGAGAAAAATTACAAGGAACCCTATAGATGGATATGACCTTTGCCACCATACCATCTTTTGGGTAGAAAAGAAGATTATATAGGGAAACCTTGATGAAATTCATGGTGAGTAGTCAAGAGAAACCTCACAACTATCCTCTTTATTTTGTCCACTCAGATTTAGACTCTTTCATTCTTTATAATGATGGAGACATAAACACTCAAGTAATCAAAGCAAAAATTGAGATTCCTAAAATAGATCCAAACCAAACACTCTTCCTAAACCTCTTTGGAACATGATTTTTAATGGCTCTTGTAGAAAATATGGTGCTAGAGTAGGAAATTGGGTGGTATACACAAGAAACAATCATGTTGAAGGTCATTCATACAAGCTTAACTTTCAATGTACTAATAACATAGTAGAGTATGAAGCCATTATATTAGGGTTGTAATTGCTGAGAAAATTGGGTGCTAAGAGGATCTCCACTCAAGGAGATGTTGAGTTAAGTATAAAACAAATAAAGGAGAGTATTCAGCCAAACACCCTAGTATGAGAGCATACAGAAATGTTGTGCTTGATTTTCTAGATATTTTTCTTGAATATGACCTTTCTTCAATCCCTAGAAAACAAAATATCATTCCAAATAGTTTGGATGTTTTAGCCAGCTCCTGTAAAATGCCTTACCCTAATCTAGAATATATAGTGGAAGTGAAACATCGACCAGCTGTACCAGATAACATGAAGTATTTGAAGGTGTTTGGCAGTGACAAACAAATTGAAAGTTTTCTGCAATCTAAAGATAATTTCAAGATGATAGTATTGATTTGGAATCTCAAGTAGAAAATCAAATAATTGTACATTCTAATATAGAAAGGCACTTGAACACTGACGATGAACCCTAGAGAACCTGTAGCTGCTTCCCTCCCTTCGGCCACCTTCGGGCTCGTGCTCGGCCTGGCGGATGAAGGCTTGAATGCTTCTTTATCCATAGCTAGATTCAAACCCGGGAGAGAAACTTGCAGGCGTTCGATTTCTAGATTTGATGGTCTCAGAGCTGCTGAAGCTGAGCTCTCAGATGTTTCTCTGCTCTTGGGCGTTTGGCCTAACAGGCTATCTCGTGCTGATTCGGGGGAGTTTGTTTTCGAGAAGAAGGCCAACACGGAGACCTTATTCTGCCCTGGAAATGAAACCATTGGAATGGTGGCCATTGAAGGCGGCATTGCAGGGCTGGCCACAGCCATTGCCCTCTACAGGATCTACTTTAAGAGCATGGTGCTAGAGCGCTGCATACTGGGCACCTCCCCTCGTCTCTTTCCCCTGCAGCAAATGCAGGAAAGGAAGACCATGCATAGCCCCAGCAGCCTGTTGTCTCAGATCTGCAGAGGCAAGCAAATATCTGGTCACTCTACCTCATTCCAGATCTTGATCAAGCTTATTTCTGGCAAAACCCTGCTTCAATGGGTCAGAGCGTCGGATCCAGTGCAAAACCTCAAGCAGGAGCTGGAAATCAAGCTGGGGATCCCCTCTGCAGCACAACGACTTCTCCACGAAGGTAAACAACTCGAGGACCTTTACCCCATGTCGTTTTACAACATTAAGAGAAATTCCTCCATTGCTCTTACCCTTCGTCTAAGAGGGGGCGCGGCAGGACAATCATCCTCAACTGAGGCGTTTTCTTACAAGGACGCTGTCCATGCGAAGCTGCCTAAGAGAACAGCTCATCCTGCTCACGCTCCCAAGCCTTTTCTGGTGGACAAACTGGAGGAAACCCCCTCCATAGAAATAATGCATCCCGGGCTGGATGAGCAAACCCAACATTTTATGGAATTTGGAATTATCTGCAGGTTTAATGGGCTATGGCCACGCACAACAAACCTCTACCAATGGCTACACTCTAACTGGACCAACAACTGCAAGGTCCTTCTATGTTCAAAGGGATTTTTCATCGTAGTGTTTGCCTTTGTTGAGGACTATCAAAAAGCCTTAACTGGTGGCCCATGGTTCTGGGGAGCAGCTGGCTTATTCCTCACGCCTTGGTTCCCAGATTTCGATCCCTCTACAGCAGTCATTACCAAACTCCCCATCTGGGTCAGACTTCCAAACCTCCCAACGAATCTATGGCACTTTGCAGTATTCCAAGGGATTGGCAACTCTCTAGGGTGCCTCTTAGACACAGACATCTCTAGAGGGGAAAAGGGCTTATACACTTTTGCCAGGATTTGTGCAGAAATAGACATAAGCAAAGGACTCCCGGACCAGATCAATCTCAAAATTGGAGATTTTCATTGGACCCAAACCTTGGATTACAAGAATACAACCTTTCGTTGTCGGAACTGCCATCATACAGGTCACCTTCAGAGCTCTTGTCCCTCGATGCCAGCCCAAAAGAACAAAGCCAACACAAAGCAGAAGTCCAAAAGCTGGATGCCTCATGATCCGCCACCCATGGACGATTTTGACTTCAGCTCTGATGAAGAGGAAGAGAACAAGGAAGGTGTGGTAGCTGCGTCGGAATCGGATCCATCCTCGGAAGGTCCTGTGGATTCGGCCATCATACCAGCCTCTCAGAAAAGGATCCATGAATCCTCCACCTCGGACTCAGACAAGGAGACCTCTCCATCAGCTCATCCCAGTTTGCATATCATACCAGCTCAGCAAAGCCCTCCTGAGTGGGTCAAATTTGGTAAAAAGAAAGGGAAAAAATGTAAAACAGTGGATTCTGCACATGTTGGGTAGAATCCTCTATTCAGATCCTGCTCTTTTGTTCTTCTTGTTTCTTCTTGCTCAACACTGATCTCTACTCTTTCTCTCTTAGGAGCCGAGGTGGACCTCCAATCCTTTTCAGCTGCCTTTGTTCTTGCTTCTCCTGTTTGTAACATCGCTTTGTACCATACGTTCTCTTAATAGATTTAGTTTTTACTGAGAAAAAAAAATATAGAAAGGAACTTAGAAGAATCAAATGTAAATAGACATATAGATAAAGTTGTAAATAAATTAGAATTGCTTGAGATAGATCCAGAAAAAGAACAGTTTGAAACACTTCAGTTAAAGGATAATGTTTTATCTATAGGTCTAGTTCCACTGGAAGAATTATTTGATTTCAATGGTGTGGCAAAAAAGCCTAAGATTGAGCCCAAATGAGCAACAATTGAAGAATGTAATTTGGTTACTGAAAAAGATCCCAAAATCATGAAGTTGTCCAAATCACTCCCAACCGCTGAAAAACAAAAATACAATGCTTTATTCAAGGAATTTAGTGATTTTTTTGCCTGCATCTATGAAGATATAAAAACATATGATACAAAAATTATACAACGCAAAATTCCAATTAAAGAGGACCAGAAACCATTTAAACAAAAACTTTGAAGAATAAATCCTATACTGATGCCTTTAATTGAGAAAGAAATTAAAAGAATGTAGTAGTTCCTCTTAGGTACTCTAAATGGGTTTCCAATATTGTGCCAATTAGGAAGAAAACAGTTGAAATCGGATTGTGTATAGATTTTAGGAACCTTTAAAAAATATCCCTAAAGGACAACTACCCTTTACCAAAAATGGATCATATTCTACAAAAGGTAGTTGTGTCTTCTAGGATTTCTTTATTAGATAGTTTCTCAGGTTATAATTAGGTTTTAGTTCACCCTGAGGGTGAAGATAAAACAACCTTTATAACTCCATGGGGTACCTTCATGTATGTGAAGATTCCCTTTGGGTTAATGAATGCTAGAGCCACATTTCAAAGAGAAATTGGCATTGCTTTCGCTGATGAAATTGGTGGGTTTATTGTGATCTATCTAGATGACATCACTGTTCATTCTAAAATTGATGAAGAACATTTGTTACATCTGAGAAGAGTATTTGAGTAATGTAGAAGGTTTTGGATTTCACTAAATCCTAAGAAAAAAGTGTTTGGCCTTGAAGAGAGAAAACTTCTTGGTCATATCATCTCTAAGGAAGGTATTAAAATTGATCCTAAAAGGGTTGAAGCTATTCTAAAAATCAATCATCCTAGAAACATTAAGGAACTTCAATCATTTATTGGTAGAATAAACTTCCTAAGAAGATTCATCCCTAACCTTGCAAAACTCCTCAAAAACATAACAAATATTCTAAAAAGAGATTCAGAAATCAGATGGAACATTGAGGCTAGGCAATAATTTGGTCAAGTTAAACAAGCATTAACGAAAGCACTAGTCCTAATCAGTCCAGATTTCACTAAGGATTTTATAATATTTTCATTCACTTTTGAGCACACTATTGCAACTGTCCTTTTACAAAAAAATGATGATGGTTTTGAACAACCCATTTCTTTCTTTAGCAAGGCTTTAAGGGATGTTGCACTAAAATATAATATAATGGAAAAATAGGCCTTTTCGTTGATAAAAGAAATTAAATATTTCAGGGTGTATATCCTTCATTCTCACATAATTGATTATGTACCAAATGCTGTGGTGAAGAATATTTTAACCCAAAATGGACCAAATGGTAAAAGAGGCTAATGGATTGCCATCATTCTTGAGTATGGCATGGAAATAAAGCCAACCAAGCTTATTAAAGGACAAGGATTAGCCAAATTGATGGTTGAATCTAAATTTAATGCATTGGATATCAATTTTGTAGCTACATTAGATGATCAAGAGGAGCAGGCAACTCCACAATTAGATGAGGCTTTTATGACCTCACCCTGGTATGCAGACCTCATTTTTGTTTGACTTAATTTAAATGCTCCTTTTGGTCTAACTAATGCAAAGGCTAGTGTCACGCGGAATTAGTGGATCTTGTGGAAAAGACAGACCTTCCTGTTACACAGTAAAATGTCACTGTCACCTTGTCAGTCTCCCTACTGTGTCATGAAATCAATCCATCATGCCCATGCTCTCTGAAATGGCCAAAAACCCTCTTTTCCTAAGTTTATTGGATCATCACAACTGTTGTTAAAATAACCGCGCTGACTGGCGGATGACAGTATAACTAGTGCGCTACCAGCGCGGAAGCACACGGGTTTTCCGCGCTGGTCGAATTTCATAAAAAGCGCACCCTCTGCTTGTATTATATCGTGCTGACCATACCTCTTCTGTAATTGAGATGCGATGCCAGCGCGCCAGCCCAGTTTTGCACCCGCGCTAATCCTGTTTGGGCGAGTTTGTTCTAACAGCCAGCCTTCCAGATGACTCCAGACTTGGTTGTTAGCTTTGTAAAGGCCGCCATCCTTTCTAAGGCATGTTTGTTCGCCTGGTCACCCACTTTTCTTGGGGGTAAGCTCATCCTTTCACTATTCATGGAGCCTCCTTCTCCTATATAAGCCTCCACCATTGCCATGAGCAGCTAGTTTTTTGACATATAGGCTTTGACATAGAGGAATTCATAGTGCATTAGTGCTACTCTTTGTAGATTTGGTGTGTTGTGTGTGAGGATTGCTTTAGAGTTTAAGGAAGGTTATGAGTTTGTTGCCTTGTGTCAGAGAGAGACCTCTTTGACTTGGGAGATCTACCTTCAAAGGTGAATGCTGATGAGACATGTTGGCTGGACCTTCTAGAGAAGGACTCAGCGTCAGAACTTTGGTTGTACCTTACTCTATTTTTGATTAATAAAAGATAGATGACTACTGTTATGGTTCCATTCTCATTT
>APFE030452647.1:12411-62333 GCA_000404065.3 Pinus taeda | reverse complement strand
TGATCGAGGACGATGTATTATTTTGACACACTCCTATATATATGATATCTTTATTACCAGCTTGTCTTGTTTAACATGTTATGGAATGTTTTTAAATTTACTTGTATGATTATTGCACATGTCTACTTAACATTTGAGAAGCAATTGCATCTGCTAATGTATTTAAAGATCTTAGAATATGCTGATATTCAATATAGTCAAATTCACGTTCCAAGAGACGCACTCTCAAAAATAATCTTAATAAAACTGGATTTCTAATGGCGTATACTCTATTAAGCTGTAATACAACGAGTTTAGAATCCAACCTCACTATCAAACTCCGAATCCAAAATGAAATAGATTCAGATAATAACTCCACCACTGCACTATACTCTGCAATGTTGTTTGTTGTTTGACCGAGGCATACCCCATGCATAGATACTAACTCGTTACAGGGCGAATAGATAACCCAAGCTGCGGAAGAAATATTTTGTGTACTACGACAAGCACCATCAACGTAACCAATATATGTTTGAAGAGGCGTCGATATCTGCGACATCAAACGTAAAACCAAGATAAGCAGGAATAACGACGGAAAACTCAATCTCTAAGATAAGCACACTTTAACCTAAAACACACCAGCTAAAAGAAAAACTAACCTAACTAACAAATCTTCACACTCGATTTAAGCATAATATCTCTTCAGGTAAAGACCATTTCTGGGTTTACCTAAAGAGACCCCGTCAGAGTCTACCAATTCATATGCCCCTTTTGGTAGCTTTCGCTTGACAACAAAAGGACCATGCCACATAGGCACGAATTTTCCTGCGCCCAATTTATCATTCGCTTGATCGTACAAGAGGACTAAATCTCTTTCCGAAAAATTTCGAGGGGTTACATTTCGATCATACTGAGCCTTAATAAATTTGGCATGAGATTCGATCGCTAATGCAGCATCGCGGTGATTCTCATCTAGCTGAGCTAAGTATAATAAACGTCTTTCCTCTTTCGAAGTAGCTGGAAGTAATTCGACAGCCATTCGCAATGACGAGATTTCGCATTCAATAGGTAGCACGACTTCCAAACCATAAACTAGTTGGAAAGGAGTGAACCCTGTTGATGTTTTGACTGAGGTTCGGTATGCCCACAACACTGAGAATAACATGTTGTGCCAGTTCGACCTGAATCCCAATGATCCATCGGATCATGATGACTAAGACTTTGTTGATGGCTTCAACCAGACCATTAGCTTGTGGATAATAAGGAGTTGAACTGTCATGACGCAAGCCTAGCTGGTCTGTAAGGTCTGTCATCATAACGTTTCGAAAATGACGCCCATGGTCAGTAATAATCGCTTGTGGAACACCAAACCTAGCAATTATATGATTGAATACGAAAATTGCAGTTGTTTTGCCGTCTACCTCAAATGTAGGCATCGCCTCGGCCCATTAGTAAAATAATCTACCGCGAGGATAATGTACGCATGCCCCCCAGCCGAGTGAGGGTTACATGTAGTATAATCGATACCCCATTTTGAAAAAGGACCAACGGCAATTATAGGGTGAAGAGGAGCAGGTGGAGCACGCATCTTTCGATCAAAAATTTGACAATTGTGGCATTTTCGGACCGCAGTAATACAATATTTAAACAAAGACGGCCAAAAATAGCCAACGCGCAATATCTTTTGGGCAGTGGCATACCCAGACATATGACCGCCACATGCTCCAGAGTGACAGTCATTTAAGACTCTTTCGGCTTCCTCATGAGTCAAACAATGTCGAAAAATAGAGTCTGCCCCCAGGCGATAAAGAGTATCTCCAATAATTTTGAACTGCTGGGATTGGAATCAGATTTTCCGACGGTCAGATCGTGAAAGATCAGGCTGAAAGGTTTGGGTTTGGAGATAAGTTATGATATCTCCATACCACGGATCTAAAGTGCTGATCAGAAACAAGGATTCGTCCGCAATGGGCTCCTCTGCCATAGTTTCTGTATCAACACGTGGGAAGTCACACATAAGTTCCGCAAAAACTAATGATTTCTTTGACTTGGAATTTTCAAATTCCAAATCAAACTCCTGCAAGATGACAATCCATTTGGAGTACTTACCCCCAGAAACTATTTGGTCAAAATATAGATCATAGGGTCGCAATCGGAAATGACCGTAGTTTTGCGTAATAAAATGTAATGACGAAATCGTTGGATAGCTTGAACAACTGCCAATGCCAATTTCTCCACATGTGAGTATTTTAGCTCAGTTGGATTCAACGTGCAACTAAGGTAATATATCACATGTTCCGAACCGAATTCATCTTCATGAACTAACACCATTCCAATGGTGGAATAGGAAGCGGTGATATACAAGTAGTAGTCCTGGTTGTAGTTGGGAGGATGCAATAGCGGTGCATGGGTCAACGCATGTTTTAAAGCATCGAAAGATTTCTCAGCTATCTCATCCCAAAAGAATGAAGCATTTTGTTTCAACAACCGGATAAAACCCTTTGTAATCTTGGCGTAGTTAGGGATAAATTGACATAAAAAGTTTGCTTTCCCTTGCAAACTTTGGAGTTGGCGAAGACTCGAAGGAGGAGGCAATTTGATGATAGCTTCGACCTTCGAAGGATCGACACGAATGCCGGCTTTCAAAACTACAAATCCCAGTAATCGACCCGTTTCAATGCAAAACACGCACTTGTGGGGATTCAACCGAATTCGATAATGCCTACACCTCATGAAGATTGCTCATAAATGGATGAGGTGATCAGCTCTATGTAAGGAATGAGCAGGCAAATCATCAAGATAAGGTTGCACAATGTGTTTTATATCATGAAAAGCGTAAGACATAGCCCATTGAAAAGTTGTGCCAGCGTTCTTAAGGCCAAAAGGTAATTTGCAATAAGAAAATGTTCCCAATGGACAAATGAATGCCGTTTTTGGTTGATCGACAGGCAGAATATTGATTTGATTGTATCCCGAAAAGCCATCCATAAAGGAGGAAATTTCAATGCCGGCACAATCATCAATAATTTGATCGATATAGGGTGTAGGGTAATTGCCTCTTGAAAAGGCTCGATTAATATCCCTATAGGTTGACCTTGGGGTACATATTGATACTGAGGTTGACCTTGGGGTACATATTGAGTCTGGGGTTGACCTTGAGGAACGTACTGTCCCATAGGTATGTACTGTCCTTGAGGTTGTCCCCCGGGCACAATCTGAGTACCTTGAGGTTGCCCCCCAGGCATATACTGGGTACCCGGAGGTTGCCCCCTAGGCACATACTGAGTACCTTGAGGTTGCCCCCCAGGCGGTAATTGGCCACCTTGAGGTTGACCTGACATCATTAGAATTTCTTCTGCACTCAACGATTTAGTACCACTACTTCCAGTTAACAACTTTTGTTCGATAGGACGAGGAGATGCTCCCGAAAAAGTACAAGAGATGGACTGATACCTAGCGGGAATGGAAGGACCGCCGTACAAATAGGCTTCCGGAGATTGAGAATGCATGTATGACGGACTAGACATATTCAATGCAGGATAATGATCTCTAGGTGAAGGGTGATAAAAAATGCGAGGTGGTGTAAAACTAAGTCCCGGATTTTCCAAAAGATTGGTCAGTGAACAGTACCAAGCAGTGCTCCTAGGCGGACTATAAAAAATCGATTCACGCTCCCTAAGCTCTAAGATAGTTTGATTGTCCGGAAAAGGAAAGCTTTCTTCTATATCCGCAATAGCAAGCTCTTCGATCGCTATGAGTCCAGCGGGAAGATCTTGGGTAATTATGGTTTCTACCCTAGGAGAACTAGGACCACTAAGAGTCGGAGAAACAAACTCTGATACGGGAGTAGGAGCAACTTCAGATTCGGGTTCAGACACGTCAGGTTCTTCACCTATATCACTAGTAGACGCAATGCTACCAGTAACCTCTGAAATTACTACGGGTTGAGAATCAGAAAATTCTACCAAAAAAGGTTCTCCTTCTTCAGGTGATTGATTTCTACTGCTACTGGGAGATACGAGAACTCTCAAGCCTTCAATGTAGCTTGGTATTTCTTCAGGAGGTTGACCCCAAAGTCTACGAGAAGTCCTCAGTAAATCAGCCACATTAACAAACTCAGGGGATTCACCCCAAAGTCTACGGGAATGTCTCGGTAATTCAGCCACAACTAAAAACTTTTAACTACTTCACACGCAAACAAAGTAAAATCTCAATGAAAATCACCTAAAGTATCTAAAGAACCAAACAAATTTGAAGCACACGCTTAAAGAATCTAAGAGATCAAACACACACAAACAGTAACTTTCCGGACCGAAAACATTAGTTGGTGATGAAATCCAACGTCGCAGAGTTCGATACAGAAATAGCGGTTGGAACAGTTACCCCGGCAACCTGCGTAATGAATATACTGGACCAAGTTTCTCCACTTAACCGTCTCGAGTGAAGAGAACCCCCCAGAAAATCCAAGTGAGTCTAGTCGACGTCTAATCCAGGTACAGTGGGATCTTCCTGCCACCGTCACCTTAGGAAGAATCCTAGAGAATATGGACACTAAGGTTACCAACAGAAACAAATATACCTAGGGGAACAGTCTACGATCCGATACGCATGCAAGGGCCGAGTAGCAAGCTCAATCCCCTTGAAAGAAGTGGAATTTGCATCATAGATAATGTTTTAAATTGGAAAGATGTTGGCGGTATATTACTAAAGTGTCTATTGAAAGATGATGCAGAAAGAACAATGCATGAATTCCATGAAGGTGATTTCGATGGACATCTATACTAGAAAATCACTGCTAATAAGATCCTTAGAGCTGATTTTTAATGGCCTACCTTTTTCCCTGATGTTCATAAGAAGGTAACCTCTTGCTATAAATGCCAAATATTTGTGGGAAAAAGAAAATTATTGCCTCTAACTTTGAAACCTATATTTGTTGAAAGTCATTTCCAACAATCGGGGTTGGATTTCATTAGAGAAATCCACCCACCATCCTCTGCCCAACACAAATGGATCCTCACAGCTACTGATTACTTCACCAAATGGATTGAGGCAACACCTTCTAGACTGGATATTGATGTTGTTATTATCAAATTTTTAGAACCAATATCCTGTCTAGATTTGGCTGTCCAAACAAGCTCATTATAGATAATGTTGCAGTTTTTAAATCCAAGAGAATGATAGATTTCTGCAATAAATACCATATTACTTTGGGACATTCAACTCCTTATTACCCATAGGGTAATGGGTTGGCTAAATAGTCAAATAAGAATCTGGTAAACATTATTAAAAAGTTGTTAGAGGAGAACAAAAAGTCATGGCACAACAAGTTGATAAATGTACTTTGGGCTTACAGACTCACAACAAAGAAATCAATTGGCATGTCAACATACCAATTGGTTTATGGAATGGATGATATTTTTCCATCCTCTTTAGGAGTTCCAATTATGAATATAATTCAAGAATTGCAGGTTGAGCCTAATGACATCCAAAGGAGAATTAATAAGGAAATCCAATTGCAACAATCCAGGGAAGAAGTCTATAATAAGGCTCAGGTCATCCAGGAGAATATCAAAAATATTTTTGATAGGCGAACTAAAGCAGATGATTTCACTTTGGGTGATAAAGTTTTAAAGTGGGATTCCAGAAGAGAGGACAAAGGAAAGCATGGAAAATTTGACAATCTATGGACATGGTCTTATATCATTCATGCTTTCAAAGTACACAAATCATTTTTTCTCAAACATTTAGATGGAACATAAATTCCTGGTGGACCTGTGAATGGTCGAATGTAGAAGCACTATTTCTCTTAGCAATAAAATTTTTGACATCAATCATTGTAAATATCATTGTCTTTATTATTTGGATTGGCTGACCTATTGGCAGAAGTTGAAGCCCGCAGAGAAGGCCCTAAGCTTCAATTGATATTTTACCATAAGTACTACAACAAAGGAAATCAAGTGTGGATATTGCTGAAATAGAACACTCAAGGCTACTGATCAAATGTTCTTAGCACCTCACAGAGAGAGTCCCATCCCCAGCTGGAGCCACTGTTAAGGTCCTATAATTTATAGGATCTCAAGGTGATTGAGTATTTTATCTCAGGAATCTTATATTGTAAATAATTGTCAATATGCAAATTATTTCCAAATAAAAGAAAAAATACAATAAAAAATTAAAAGAGGGTATAAATAAAAAAAAGAAGAGGAAAAACAAAAATATTGAAGAAGAATGAAAGATAGAACCTCAAAAGAAAGAAAAAACAAAAAGAAATAATAATGGAAGTGTTGCAAGTCTAAAATCCACTACTAATAGAGAGTTTTCTTCATCATTGATAAATAAAGGTTATGCGTAGCTTGTTTAAAATGCCACAATCACAAGTTGTTTGTTTAATCATACAAGGTAATCTTGTTTAAGCATGTTTAAGTTTCTGTAAATTAGACTAGATAATCAAGATTTCCCAAACAATTTAATCTTGGTAAATCAGTAGTTAGGTAGGAAATCACATTGATTCAACTATTTAATCTGAATCAATAGGAGAAATAATTGATAGGATCTATATAGTTTTTTATCGTTTATAAAAATAAATTAGGTGGATTTGCTAGTCTAAGTGCACCCCTTAGAAGAATAAAATTGTTAGCTTAGTTAAGGGTAGGTAAATTAGATGGTTTCATAAATATATGCCTATGCCATTTTATCCTAAGTCTAAGGAAATTGTAAAAGGAAAAACATGCGTGATAGGATAAAGTGTTTTTACACATTTCATACTTCATCTTTATCCTAAGTTCGAAGGAAAAGTATAAAAAGCACATAGGAAAAATTTGTTTTGTCGTATATGGTTAATTGACATTGTTGTCAGAACATTAGGATCCTATCTCCCTCATGATCCATGGTCCATATTGTTCTTCGACCCCCCCACTCCATCCTTCCTTTACCACCGGGGGGAGGGGGGTCCGAAAAGGTTTTTTCTCCCACCGGGCCCCATACCTACGTGGCACCCTCTCTGCATTTCACACCCCCCCAAGTTGATACTGCTTACCACCTCACCTAGCTATTATCCACTTAAATGCTCTCCCTACAAAAATAATCGTTTAGCATTAAATTCACAATTCTCGGTAACCGTTGAAACTTAACAGTCCCGCGCCATTTCTAATAGGACTTTCACAACATTGTTTAAAAGCTTTCAAATCCATTGCCTTCTTCCTTTTTCACTAGCTTATTCCCTATAATTTGCATCTTTACACAACGATCATTTTCACTATTTTCACGAGACCAGACCAAGATAGGAATTATCAGCACTCTGTCTCTTTTCCCCTGACAATTCGATTAACTTAAACTCATTCCCAGTAAGAATTCTTTTCTCTCGTTGTGATTATTCATTGATACAGTCATGCCTCCAAAGAGAAGAACCCAAGATAAACATGTTAATCCATTAATCCCTCCCTCTGTAGATTTAGATCACATCCCTTTAGTCGACAGGGATTATCAGATTAATGAAACCCAGTCTAACTGTGATTTCTTAGAGCTATATTGTTGGTTGGAAGACAAGCATGCACACAAGATTGATGAAATTGAACTATGGGAGTCAAATCTTCCCCATTATATCTTCCCTTTGACCTTCCAAGCCCTTGAATTCACCAAAAAATTTCAGGCTTGTTATGTCCCTGCCCAAAGAACTATCATGTCCCCATCTAGTGACATCTTCTTTACCATTACTACCCAGTCTATAAATCAAATGATGCTAGATCCACCTATGGAAAATAGTGCCCCTTTCTCCTTAGAAGCCCTTACCTAGCTTTATCAAAAGCTAGACTTTGCTACAAGAGCCAAAATATTTGAGATTTTATTGCCTAAAAATGCCCAATTACCTAAGAAGAATCCTCCATACCCTTCCTCCATCTTCCCTGATCAAGCTAAACAAATTGTATCCATAATTTCCTATATTTTGAGTTATTATTCTGATCAGTGGGTATATGAGCCCATTTTAGAATTCCTCTCCATATTTTCCAGAGACAGTAAACCATCCATTGTATTCAATTTCAATCAATTCTTGGCTAATAGCATTTATGAATAGTTTCTAAAATTTTCCACAAAGCAGGTGTTTAATTACACTTCTATTCTAATTTACATGTTACTTTATTATCAAGCGGACAGGTTCAAATTTGCAATGCAGAAGCTAGATGATGAGGGAAACCAACAGCCAATGATATTTTGGACTTCAATGGACATGAAAGAACAATAGGAATTTTCTTATAAGCAGTTTACTGAAGAGATTTTTCACCCAACAATGAACATCCTAAATAGCTCAATATAGACCAGAATCAATGAATATATTAAAAGAATTCTACATCTAACAGATCAAGCCAAGACTGGAGATTGGTATTTATACCAAAAATACACAGAAATTAGAGATTATGGATGCAAATTGGCACCATATAGACCCCCAAAATACCTCCCCATGAGGATATTTTCCCTGGAATACATCAGACAGATGTTAAATTCTGATGATATTCATTTTGTGGTGGCTAAGAATAAGTCACAATTTTGCATAAAGACATGGGTGGGCCCATTTATATGCAATACTAGGACAACAAGTGAAGAAGCAGACGAAATTCTTAAAGAAATGAAATTCAACTTGAGTTTTACATGGTCTTATGACCCTTGGGGTATTATTTGAAAGCTTAGAGTAGAAAATAAAACTACTCCCTATATCCATACCTTAATGCCTAAGATAAAAAAGTATGCTAATCAGTTAGAATGGACAAAGAACACCTTGGAGGAAGCTAAAGAACAACTCTTTTCTACTTCCAGTTTGCAAACTCCCACTACTTATGAAAAAAAGAGTAAAAGACAAAGAAAGGAGGGATCATCATCAACAACACAAAGTGAATCCATAGAATTTAGGATAAGTTACAGAAAAATGGCAAAATTGACTCCTAGGACAGACATAGACAAAGAGACAAAAGAACATGTTGCCTTCATACTTACAAACTCACCACCCGCAAGTAGCAAATTTGTAACATCTTCTATTGGACCTTCATCATCACAGGGTCAGAAGGAAACATATTTGAATTCACAGAATGTCCAAGGAGAAAAGGATAAGACTGTTTTGATAGGTACAGAGAGATTGAGCTTAAAAATGAGATTCTTAAAAATAGTACCTATAGTCAATTTTGGAAGCAGATCTCCAGCTCACAGAGCATATTGTTATCAATTTTTGACACAGAGCATGGAAAAATGTAGATGGCCTTCCTTGAGGTCCAAGTTTCACATCCAAAAACATCAACAGACTACAATAGTACTTCATTTAAGTTCAGCACCTAAGACATCCATCCCATTGATCAAATGGAGATGCATAAGAAGACTGGTGAGATTATACCTTCTACTTTAACTAACATTTCTATGTCATTGTCCAAGTTGCAGGTTTCGTTTGCCAATGTTCAATATCTGTTAAAAATACAAAAGGTATCCTCCTTTGAAAAGGATTATAGGATCAAGTATTTGGAAGATTTGATAATCAAGATAGGAGATCCTAAAGATGTTAATGTTTCAGAGGAAATCATCAAGAAGAAGAATCTGGATATTGCAGCATTGGGAAAGTAGCTTAAGCTGCCAACCACAAAGGATCCATTAACCAAGGACATTGAATAAAATGAAGCACAAAAGGTTGACGTGATGAAACTAATTACAAAGAAGAACATATAGATTAGACATATGGAGGCAGAAATGGAGAAGATTGTAAAAGAAAAAGAACATATTCAAAAGATGGCTATTGTCCCCCTGGATGCCATACCCATTTCTCAACTTCCAGCAACAGGAACAACCATTGTTGCTACTTCTTCCACTCATACTACAAGTGTTGAACAGGTCACAAAGACACTGGAGAACATGTCCATCTTGTATGGACAACTCAAAGCTATAGAAAAAAAAAAAAATAGACTTGAAGCTTCTCGTCTTGCTGAAGTGCAGAAATCACAGAGACTATTGGAGAAGTTGCAGAAGATAGAAAAGGATACCTCCATTGGTCAGATCTTGGCCCAAGCCAAGGAAACCATTTGGATGGGTATTTTGGACTTTATGAATGATATTTGGCCATCTATCCAAATCATCTTTGAACAGAAGGAATTCATAGAAAAAGTTACAGAAACCATTGTTCAGGTAAGGGAAAATCTTGGAGAGATGTCTTTGGAGAGATG
The DNA here is from genome assembly GCA_000404065.3 of Pinus taeda. Classification (NCBI taxonomy): domain Eukaryota; kingdom Viridiplantae; phylum Streptophyta; class Pinopsida; order Pinales; family Pinaceae; genus Pinus; species Pinus taeda. The sequence continues at coordinate 52,161 of APFE030452647.1, read as the reverse complement.
TCCACAGAAGCCTACAACATTATCAGATTCCTAAATTCTAAATCTAAATAAAATCTTGAGGAATTAGGAGTTAGTGACAGGACTGCCACTATTTTGGAAGTCAAGGAAGTCTTGACTAAAAGGAACCTCATTAATCAATTGAAGGAAAGATGTGAAACATTATATCTGGGGATAAACATGTTTTATAATAAAATTGAAGCATTAATCGAGAAAGGGCTTCCCAGCATATATGTAATTAATGATAAATTAATCACTCAGGAAGACTATGTACTGAAAATGAAGGAAATGGCCAGAAGCAGTGTCAAGTTCAGTGGGATAAAGGGTAGTATGACAGCAACAGATTTTTTAGAAACTGTGGAAAATGATTTCTACATCCAAAATGAGGTAAACATGTTTTTTCTGTGAAGCGAACTTTAGCAAAATGCACAGAGTTTGATGAGATTTACCCTAGGTTAATTAAATTAACCATACCAGATGAAAAAATATGGGAAGAAATTTGTGATTTACTAGATTGAAGGGTAATTCAAAGGCAGAAAAACAATAGCCAGCATAGCAGACATCACAGTGGCTAGCACATCAACACAACACAGTTTTTGGTCGATTCAACAACCGAACCCACCAAAGTAGAGCCACCTTTCCATTTAGTTGTCGACGTGCCTATTTTTCTGCCAAAGATAAATCTTGTTTTTTAGAATTAGGCTAATAATACATTGTCGGTTGAGACATTAATTTTGTAATGATTTTGTAAATATTAGTATAAATACTTCACTGTTTGAAGTATTAAGGGTTGTTTCTAAATGTAATTTTCTCTACATATTGTAATTTTTCAAAGTACTAAAGCATCAATAATATAGGGACCTTTCATAGGATTCATGTGGTGTACCAAATGGTGATGTGTTTCTTCAGTTTATTTGTTTAAAAATTGTTTTTCTCTCTCTATAATTGTGAAAATCTCAATTACTTAATAGAAACTATGATGAATAGGATTTGTTATTTATAGCACCCTATTCTGGCTATTAGTAATTTTCATGTTTTATGTTGAAGTCAAATTAAGGAATTCTTAATTACTCCTTAATTTCTATTGAACCTTACATTTCTGCTATTTCACATTCTATCTAATATTCTAAAAGATCCAAATAGTGCAACCTAGCTTGCCCTATGAAAATCCTTTAAAATTTGATGCCAAATCCAATTAATCTTTAGACTCCATATCCCAATGGAATTATGATAGTTTAATCAACCAAACCATTCAATCAAAACAACAGTACAGTCATAACTAGCCTAAAACTCACATAAAATAAAACTAAATTTAATAGAGAGATCCCTCTCTAAAGCTGGCAGAGCTAGATCCCAGCTTCCAAAGTGGTTTTGATGTTGTCCTATGTGTTTACTCCCTCAACCTCAAAAATACAAAATGACAACAGGAGTATTGAGCAGGTTTATGTCAATACTAGGGAAGGAGTATTGGAAAGCAATGAAGCAGGTTTTCAGGTATTTGCATGGCACTAGTGATTATGGTTTGTGCTAGCAGGGAAGACCAGGACTAGACATATTTTTGGACATCCTTGGCTTTGTTGATGCATACTAGGCTGGAGATCTGGATTAGAGAATATCTACAAGTTGGTATGTGTTTCACCTATTTTGAGATGAATTCATTTGGATGAGCAAGAGACGGTCTATAGTGGCACTTTCAAGTATAGACGAAAAATGCATGGAAACCACTCATGCAAGAAAGGAAGCAGTTTGGTTGCATATTTTGTGTTCAATTATGGCGTTAGGACATCAATCTATATGGATATACTGTGAAAGCCAAAGTACAATTTTCTTTGCAAAGAACCCTACTTATCATTCAAAGAAAAAGCACACTGATGTTTAGTATCACTTTGCGAGGGATATGTTTGAGAAAAAAAAGGTGTTGTTGGTAAAGGGGGACACTTTGAAGAATGTTGTAGATGCATTGATGAAGTCTATGAGCACAAAGAGTTTTTCTTGGTGTAGAGAAACAATGGGTGTTGTGGGGGTGGATCAATGACTAAGGTCTCTTGTGACCCCGTGTGGGAAAACAAAACAACAAGTGGGAGAATGTTGGGTGTGTGTTATATTCTTTCCACACCAAGTTGGATGCGTTGGGGGGGTCACCAGGGGGGAATAGCCCCCATTGTTGGGGGGGGTTTCAGGGGGGTAATAGCCCCCCTGCATGGGGTCCAGAGCAATGCCTCGAGAAAAATTTTTTGGACCCTATATTAGCCAAGCAGACCTACTTATGGTTTTTTGCATGGGTTTTTCACATGTTTTGGGCATGATGTTTTTTTACTCATGGTATTTGGTAGATCCAGTCAAGGGAACTACGGTTATGTTCTAATCTAGGGTTAATGGATTAGGCTTTATGAATTCTTTGGCATGTATATATATATGTATTGTAACATTGAAAGTAATATAATGAAAAATCAATCTGGTAGTCCTAGTTTTGGGGTCCAAGGCAAAATATCTATGTATTTGTTATATTCTCGTCATTGTTTATTTTATGTTTTTAGAGTTCATCTGCAGGCAATTTATGTACATGGTTAAATCATACATTCTGCCTTTAGTTTCTCCTTCATAATAGACTCCCTAAGTCTCAAATCACTTAGATATTTACCCATTTAAATTAATTTCTCTTCCATGAAGCCCACATCTTCCAAATTATTGGATTTGGAGATTTGCATCCACCTGTGGGTTCTACCTCTCTCTATATCCAGCTCATAGAGGAGTGGGATTGAAATTTTTCAGGGAAAATCCTTCCTCCTTCAATAAATTTGTAGTAGGACCCCAAACTAGGTTGTGGGTCAGGCTCTTGGAGCTCTTGTAGGTATTTTCCAACTAACTTTGAGGTGGTAGTTTCTTTTTGTAGCTCTTTCTTGTGCTCCTTTAGCTTCCCCTATTCTTCATGTAGTAGACTCTACACCTCCTGTAGCAAACGCTGTCTCTCCTATAGAGAAACTTGATCCTTCTATGGCTTCTCTTTTTCTACTTTCTCAAAGGTAGGTTGTGTCCTTGGCTTTTTGAAGGTGACTGACCTAGTGGTGGGCCTAATCATAGATGCTACAGGTGACTTGGTTTTGGTTTTAAGAGGAGTGGCCTCCTCAATCTTTCCTTCACTGGGTCCTATTTCTTCCTTTTTACTTGGTGACTCATCAATAATGATAGGAAGCTTTGTTGGAGTTTGTGGTTTCCCTTATCTAATTCTCGTGCTCTTCCTAGTTCTGAAGTACATGGGACCTTGTCTAGATTGCTTCCTCTTGGGCTTGAAAAAAGTTCCCAATGTAGATAATGTTCAGCTACTTCATGCTCAATATCTCCTAGAGATATGCTTGTTTGATGTGGTTGTTATTCTACTCCTTGGGGTTGAGAAGCCTCCTCAGTTCTTACTCTTTCTTCTATTTTCTTCTCCTCTTCTTCTCCTTTGATTTCTACTTCTCACATAGGCTTAGGACAATAGAATTTCATGCATGTTAACTTAGCATTCTTGTTGAAGCATAGTCTCTTAGCAGTTAGTTAGGAAATGGTGTGTTTTAGCATTGGGTTCCAGTCTTTTTCCTTACTGCAGTAGACAAGCTTTCTCTTAGAGTATATTTCTCTTTCCCTCATCAGTAATCAAGCTTCTTCTAAATCCATAGAAGTTTGTCTTGAAAAACCCTAGTGGTCTCTCACTAGCTGAACAGTGACAAAAGGGAAGAACCATCACTTTTACTTGTGTATACAGCATTATCACCTCCAAGTTCGTACGAACCCTGGGTTGATAAAGTAAAGTTGGTAGCCCCAGGAGTTTCAGCATTCTTGCTACAATACTGGTGCTCATCACTTTTTGGCACAGTTGATGGGGAGGTGTCTGAGTAATATGTGATTACTAGTTTCTTTCTTTCATTTCTTGTTTCTGATATTATGCTATTAGTTTCATTTCTACAAGAGTAATTTAGTTTCTTTCTTTTCCATTCAGCATTCTTTGCTTTCCTTTCCATTCTACAAGTAAGATTCCATTCAAATAGTTATTTTTCATTCAGTCTTCAATTTCAATTCTACAATCACTTTCAAAGTTTGAAAAAAAACTCAAAACAAAGCAAAAACATTTTCTTCATGCCTCGTAGGCATAGGGATAACTTAGGTAAATTTTTGCCAAATACCCCCACTGCTTCAAATATCCAACCTTCCCTCTTCTTCGGTGGCTCTGAATCGGAGGAACCCTTAGGTGAGCAACCTGAAATATTTGAAAAACTTACAGGGGAAGAAGAAGAAGAAGAACCCATTCTTGTTGATCCAATTACTAAAAATAGAAATGATAGAGGAAATAGAGAAAGAGTTGAGGGTGCCTTCTCCATCAAGGAAACCAATGGGGATATTAAGATGAAGAATATAAGCCCCTCTTCCCTTCCTCATTTCCATGGCTTGACCTCAGAAGATCCAGACACTTTCTTATTTGAATTTGTTATAATATGTTGAACCTATGGCTACACCAATGATGATTAGAAGTTGAAACTATTCCCATCCACTCTCAAATATGTAGCTTTGTGCTCGTTCATGGGTTTACCTGGGGATAGCATCACAACTTGGGCTCAGATGCAGCAAGCCTTCAACAACAAGTATCGAGACTACTGAAGGTCTAAAGATACTAAAGAGGAATTTTTTAGGATGACCTTAGGGCATGATGAATCCCTAGAAGATTATGAAGAAATATTCTAGCTTAGCTACAAAAGGGCCAAGTGCATAGTTGACCCTGAATCACTAAAGCTAGTCCTGGTTAGAGGAGTAAGGGAAGATCTTCTAGATACCCTAAAATTGTTAGTAAGAGGGGACATCTACCAGTTACCATATGAGGATATCAAGATTGTCTTTAGAAACCATTCTAGGGCAGCTAGGAAAAGGGGTAGGGGTATTCAACCAATGGTCAATCCATCCTCTTCCAATGCATCCATCAAGGGTGAAATTGGAAACATGCTGGAGGATTTCAAGAGTGAAATTCTGAAAACCCTTTCCCTAGAAATGGATGCTATGCACATTAAGAAAAAACAGGAGGAAGAAGAGAGAGCCTTAGCCATTTTCTACCCTAGATGCACTAGGAGGCACCCTAAGAATGAATGTCTATTGAATTCTATTGAAATATACTCAATCTATGAAGAAAACCACTCCACATACAAGTTTCCTTCTCTACCTGGACTAAAATTTGTATATCAAGAAGCTGAAGGGGTAACTGAACAGCTCTGCGACATAAACCAAAGGAGACCCCATGGGCCTAGTCCATACTAGTAGGGCATGCAAGGGTCATCCCATGCATATTGCAACCCCAACCAGACTACATCCATTCCCTCTTGGGGACCCCCTTCTCATCCTTCTTGGTCTACACCTCCTCCTTGGTCCTTTGCACCTTAGTATCATTCCCAGCCAACCAGCTAATCATTTCAACCATATGCTCAGCCACAGCCTCAGTGGAATGCACCACCCTAAGGGTTGAGGCCCCCATACAATAATGCCCCAGATTTATTGCCTTCACCACCTGCTCAACACAACTTTTACACTCTTCTACACCTAAAAAACCTCGGATGCTTGCCCAGCCAAATCTGAACCTGGACAACAAATAGGCATAGCCAGTATATAGTGGAGAGACATCCTATCTAGCTTATGCTGTGGAAATTCAGGAAATCAACCTGAGATCTGAGAGACTACTCCTAGAAAACCAGACTTTACCTCCACCTAGGAAGGTTGAGGAAGAAATATAGGAAAGAATGCCTAAAGTAAATCCACCACCCTTTCCCGAGAGATTAACCCAACCACTCCATCCTACCCCAGAAGAGACTAAACTTCTGGAATAATTGAAAAATCTATGTGTCAAAATTCCACTTCTCCAAGCTATAAAATATGTTCCTATTTACAAGAAGTTGATCAAGGGGAAGTGTTTCAATCATCTAGGGAGGCGAAGAAGAGATGCCCCTACCATTAATGTCATTGGACAGTTGTCCAACTTAATGCTGGGGCAGGTAATCTATCCAAAGTATTTGGACCCTGGAAGCCTTGTAGTAGATGTGCACATCAATGGCACCATTTTCCCACACACTTGTATTGTTATTGGGTCTTCCATTAATGTTATGACCAAGGACACCATGCTCAATCTCAACCTCCAAGGTTCATTGAGAAAGACCACAACAGTCCTGCAACTTGCAGACCGCTCCACAGTGACCCTTGAGGGGATTATGGAGGATGTGATGGTCTCCATTGACTCTTGGGAATACCCTGCAAATTTCCTAGTTCTCCAGCCTAAGGCCAAGCTTACTAGTTACCCTCTCTTCCTTGGGAGGCCCTGGCTAACCACTGTCGATGCCTATATCAACTGTAGGGCTGGAAATATGACTATCAAGAATGGGCATATGTCCAAGCAGATAGTTCTATATCCTCATGCTCAATGATCTCTAGAACATGACTTACCTTTATGGCTAGAAGAGGAGGAAGAAAATGAAGTTTATTCCACCAAACTCTATACCTTAGAAACAACCATGGGAGGGGGACAATCAGATGAAGATGATTTGATTGAACACATACTCCAAAGTCCAACTCCCAGTACATTGTCTTTAGAATAAGTAGTAAAGGAAACCTAGAACAACCATTAGATTGGTCTATTCTTAGCTAATTCCAACCCTATCTGTGTCAAAACCATAAAATTCAGCCCTGAGAGAACTTTGAAAATCAACCCATCTCTTTATGTTCACCATGAAGAAAAGTTGTGCAACATGATAAAGGAACACCTAGATGCCTTTGCTTGGAGTTACAAAGAAATGAAGGAAGTGCACCCCTCAGTGTGTACTCACCACATTTATATCAAATAAGGTTGCAAACCAGTCCAGGAACCCAAAAGTAGTATGAATCCAGCTCTCAAAGATATAATCAAAGAAGAACTACAAAAGATGCTAGATGCAGGATTCATTTACCCTATTTTTGACAGTGAGTGGGTCTCTCCTTTGGTGTTGGTTCCAAAGAAAAATGGTAAGTGGAGGATTTGTGTCAATTACAGAGAGTTAAACAAAGCCAAAAAGAAGGACCATTTCCCTCTTCCTTTCATCGACCAAGCGCTAGATGGCCTAGCATGAAAAATGTTTTTCTCTTTCCTAGATGGATTCAACAGGTACAATCAAATCCAGAACAGCCCAGAAGACCAAGATAAAGCCACCTTCACTTGTCCTTGGGGTACCTTCACCTATTGGTTCCTTCCTTTTGGCCTATGCAATGCTCCTGCCACTTTCTAGAGAGCAGTCCTGAGTATCTTTGCTGAGTTAGTCCATGATGTAGTAGAGATTTATATGGATGATTTTACACCTTATGGATGTGATTTCCAGGAGGCTCTTTCCAACTTAGGTAATGTGCTGAACAAAAGCATTGAAATGAACCTTTCTCTTAGTCCTAAAAAATGTGAGTTCTTGATGACTACAGGGACTGTGCTAGGTCATTCAATATCCCAACAAGGACTGCAGTTGGACCCAAACAAAATAGTTATCATCCAAAGGGTCCCACCTCCACAAAAGCATAGAGATGTCAGAAGTTTCCTGGGGTAGTTGGATACTACCAAAGGTTTATAAAATACTTCAACAAGTTATATTCTCCTTTATTTGGGTTGTTGGCCAAAGTGTCTAAGTTTGTATGGTCAAAAAGTTATCAAGAGGCCCTGGACACCCTGAAGGGCAAGTTAACCACTGCACCGATTCTTCGAGGCCCAAATTGGGCCCTTCCTTTTAATATACATGTTGATGCCTCACACAAAGACATAGGAGTAGCTCTAGGTTAGATAGATGAAAAATTGCCTTATGCCATTTACTTTATCAGTAAGAATATGTCAAAGGTTGAACTGAACTACAGAGTGACCAGAAAGGAGCTCCTGGATATTGAACATTCATTGAATAAATTTAGGCATTACATTACACGTTACCAAACATTTGTGCATACTTATCATGTTGCAATCAAATATTTAATGAATAAACCTGATGTGAATGCCTGGATTATTAGACAATTACTTTTATTACAATAGTTTGATCTAACCATTGTTGATAAGCCCAGCAGGGAAAATGTTGTTGCAAATTTTTTGTCCAGATTAGCTTTGCTTGCAAGTGAGGAAGGAATAGTTGATGATCAATTACTAGATGAACACTTATTCTCCATTTCGGCTCTCTCTCCATGGTTTGCTAACACAGCAAACTATTTGGTATCTGCACATTCCCCACCGAATTTGTCCTCCAAAGAGAAAAGCAAGATTGTGAGGAAGAGCGCCCCATTCACTTGGATTGGGGGCAACCTTTTCAAACTAGGCCCAGATCAAATTCTGAGAAGATGTGTCAAGGAGGAGGAAGTCTTGGAAATCCTTCTAATCTGTCATGATGGGCCTTGTGGAGGTCACTTTGGAGTAAAGAGGACAACATTCAAAGTGTTACAAGCTAGTTATTATTGGCCCACTCTCCATCAGGATGTGAAAATATATACTAGTTAGTGTGATCGGTGCCAAAGGATTGGAAATTCTACTCCAAGGGATGAAATGCCTCTGCAACATCAAGTGACTTTCGATCCATTTGACAAGTGGGGCATGGATTTCATTATTCCTATTGACCCTCCTTCCAAGAAAAATCAATACATCATTGTGCGCACTGATTATCTGACTAAGTGGGCTAAAAACAAGGCAGCCAAGGCAGCAACAGAGGAGAAGGTGGTTGAGTTCTTAAGGGAAAATTTATTTTACAAGTTTGGGTACCCTAGAGAACTAGTCACTGATCAAGGCAATCAGTTTACATCCAACATGATTGAAAACTTGTTAATCCAACACAAGCTCAAGAATAGGACCTCCACTCCCTATCACCCACAAGCTAATGGGCAAGTGGAGGTGACCAACAGAGCGTTGGAGGGCATCTTGACCAAAGTGTCTAGAAACAGTAGAAAATATTGGGCATATAGACTATTTGAGGCCCCTTGCGCACACAATACCACCTGGAAGACCACCACTAAATTCACACCCTATGAGTTGGTCTATGGGAAAAAGGCCTTGTTGTCCATTGAATTTGAGTACAATACATCGAGGATGGCAGTCCAACTAGATCTAGATCTTAGTAGTGAAAAAAAGAGATATTTCTCCAGTTGAATGGGTTAGATGAGTTCAGAATGTAGACCCTCCTACACGCAAAGGTAACTCAAATTCAAAGAAAGATATAGCATGACAAGAACATCAAGGACAAGCAATTTCAAGAAGGTGATTGGGCTTTGTTATATGATTACAGATATAAATACTTTAAGGGCAAGTTAAGGACAAGATGGTCAAGGCCTTACGTCATAACAAAATGTCATGATAATGGTTCAGTGCAGATAGAACCATAGATGTAGAGGCCATTCCTTTACTTGTTAACGGGCACAGATTGAAATTTTACAAAAGGTAATTATCAAAGCAAGAGTTCATTGATGGTATCAACAAAACAGTGATGGTGGTGGAGCAAGTCTCAGCTCCTACCTCATCAAGTCACTGAGAAAAAAAAAAGGATAATAAAGTGAAAACCTCCATGAGGTGCTTGAGTCCCAATATTGGGTTGAAAACCTCTTGAGGCGGCCCAATGGTGTCAAAACACAAAAAAAAAGAGAAATAAAAATATCTCTGGGTGAAAACCTCTCTTAAGGTGCCCATGGCAAGCAGCTAGGATGAAAACCTCTTGGAGGCAGACTAGTTGTTTTTCAAAAAATAAATAAATAAATGAGAAAAGAAAAATTGTGAAAATATTGTTTGCAGGTCAGCAGGAGGACAATCAGAGCAACAATGGAGAATCGAAAGGGACCTATTCAGCTCATATTTTTATTTCTCCATTCATTATCCTTCATCATTCCACCATTCCTTTCATTTTTTTCACTCATTTGCCTCAGTTTGCAAGGGTTTTGTGTTTTCTATAGGATTCCCTATAAACCTATAGGATTCGCTAAAAACCTATAGAATGATCCTGTAGGAATTACACTTGCTTGGGAATCCTAAAGGAAGTGACCCTAGAGCAAGTAAATGGCTTGCCTAGGTCAAATAAATAAGTTCCTACATCACCATCTCATTACCATACCTCTCTCCACCATGATCGCCCCCTGCATTCATAAAAAAAATCAGTTCCAAAAAAATTACAATTTAAAAAAAAAAAAAAACACACACACACAAAGAAAAAAAGATGAAGATAGAGAGAAAGGGGATAACACCTGAAGGTTATTTTTCATCATTCACAAACCCCTAGACCTCCTCTCTACCCACACTAATCATCCTCAGATCCCAACAGTAGAATATGATTAAAAATCTTGAGGGAGAAGCAGTTATAGGAAATTCTGTAGGAAATCCTGTAACAGCCTATCCCATAGAACAAAAATCATAGGTTGTAGCAAGTTTCAAGCATGGAGATCCAAAGGTAGAAGTCTCCTCCAGCACCTAGCAGCAGTAGCAGCATCATCATCATCAACACCAAGTACCTGCACATCAAGGAAAATCATCGAAGAACAAAAAAAAAAGAGAGAGAGAGAGAGGAGAAATCACGTGCAGCCAACACATAGCAAAAACCGCATTTCTTCGACAAAATGTAGCAAGGTATTGTTACCATAGGTAAGTATCTCACTTCCACTCTTTCATTTGCATAATGTGGTCAAAAGATGTAAATATTCTGAATGAGTTGGTCTATAAGCAAAAGGTGGCCAGTTAACTTGGCCACCTTCATTGAGTCAGCAAGGACAAAATAGTTAGTCCTCACACACGTGGCAGCAGTCAATTCAAAGAAAAGGAGGATGAGGTCGAAATCAATTAAGTTACGGATGCCCAAAGTGGGAGTTGATTATGAGATGAGGAGAATGATGATGTGTTAGTGGGACCAATGGTCCAAAAATAGATATTTGTACCTTGGTTGCCAGCACACCACCTAACTCAAATCAACCATAAGATGTAATAAACGTTGATTCCCATGCATAGATGCATTCACATTCTTGAGCTCACACTAGAAAATTCACTCTTGACCCTCAAGAAGTCTACAAGAGAGGTAAATTTTATTTTTTTCCCGCGCAAGACCACCTACAGAATTCTACACGATCCCACAGGAATCCTACAGGATATAGTCAGGTAATCTACAAGATTGGTAGTGAGAAATTTCAGAGGGATGAAAATGGGGGTTGGCTACATCAAGCATTGTAAGGAGGTAGGCTCTACATTTCTTCCTTTTTTTCCAAGTGAAAGGAAAACAAATCCTCTAGTTTTTTGAAATTGATTGTAGTAAAAGGGAATTGTATCCACAGAAATTTTAGTTCAATTTCCTCCTTCATTAAAATTTTGTATCAGACATATATACTCCTCCATCCATCAGAAAAAATGACAGGGGGGTTTAATGGAATGGATCCCATCAATACCGTAAGGATTCACCAACACCCTCATGTGCTAGAAATATTCACAAGGCATAATTGGATGGGTTTCTTTGAGAAATTGAGGGGGGTATGATGATGAAGTAGCCAAATATTTTTCTCTCTCCCTCATTCCACTAACTAGGACCCATGCCACTGTTGTGGTGAGAGGCCTCTCCATAGAGCTCACCCCTGAACTCATAAGCAGAATTACCACACTCCCCTTAGGAGTTACTTGGAGAAAGGAAGAAAAGGGAAGTAGTCAAACTACAAAGAAGAAATTCTTTTTAGAGGGAGAGGAAGCCATGGAAGACAAAAATGGAGTAAGAAGAGCAAGCCTATCATACCCTTGGAATGAAATAAGCTACCACCTTATAAAATATATATATCATGTGAAGGTAGCTACAATGTGGCATATGGATACCATTGATAGATAGGATCATGAAGGTGCAGGAAGGAAACTACCAACAACTATCCCATTATGGGTTAATTAGACTCATCATAGAAGATGCCCTCCAAAACCTTAGAATTCCTATCACATGGGCAATTTTCAAAGACATGCAGATAGAGGAGGATATAAAAGCCCTCAAATATGACAAGAGCCCTACTGTCAGTGAAAGGGATGAAGAAGAAACTGAAATAGATGAAGGAGAAGCAGAGAGGGATGAAGAGGAGTTAGATGAGGAAGAAGAGGAAGAGAAAGAGAAGGAAAGTGATGAAGAAACAGAAGAAGATTCCAATGAGGAAATTGATGAACAAGGTGAGGAACTAGAGGGAGAAGAAGAGGATAAAGAAAAATATGAAAAGGGTAATGGAAAAGAGGAGGAAGAAGACAAGGAGGAGTCACCCAGGGTGTCTCCAAAACCCACTGAGAAAGAGGTAGCAGCTTCCCTCACTTCCCTTAGCACCCCAATCAAACAAAAAGGAAAAATACAAAGACAAACTCCTTTGTACTTTAGAAAAAGAAAGAGTACAAGAATAAGGTAGGGAAAACCTTAGACTCCCACCAAGGTTCCCATTTTTATTGAAGACTCACCTAAACAGCAAGAGAATATGGCTCCTCTTATAAAAACTCAAGGAGAAGGATCCTCAGGAAAAACCTCCCATAAGTCTCATATCACTTATCTGAGAAGGTTTGTGACTAGATCTACCTCATCCAAGGGAAAAGACATCCTACAAGATACATAGCATGACCTATAGGAAGTAGAGGCAATCCTATAGGAAACTTTGCTAAACCTACAGGAAACTCAAAAATTGGATAAGGAAGGGATTATGTAGCAAGAAACAAAGAAGGAGGATCCAGAGTTAAGGGAACCTAGTCCTCAACCTAACCTTGACTCCTACTACAGATTTATTGAAGGGGGTAGGGTCATTCCACAAAATTTTCCATCCCATTATTCTTTGAGCTTGAGAAAGAAAGAGAAATAACACATAGATGGATGCAGATTGCCATGTCCAAGGGAGTGGAGGACATAGATCACATGGAGGAAACGTTCAAAGATATGGGCAGAGAACTAAGCAACTTGAGGGAAAAGAGGCCATAATGAAAGCTCAGCTAAAGGAAAAAAATGCATGGTTGAAAGTACAGCTACAAGAAATAGAGAATCAATTGGCAACCATGGCTAGTCTATCCCTAGAGGCAATCCAGTGCAGGATGCCAACTAATTCCTATGCATTATACTTTAAGGAATAGTGGATGCATTTCCAAATCAAAACCCTAGCACAGAGAGGCACTATGCCATTCCAAGATTATAGACAGTTCATTGATCTTTCTTATCAAAGCACACTAGAGTATAGGGCTAAGATGTCTGAGTTCTACTTGAATAACATGGCCTTGACAGATCTGAATGTATGGGACCCTAATAAAAAACTAGGGGAATTACAGTTGATAGCTTTGGCATCATGGATGAAACATGAGGAATAAAGGGCTGCAGAAATGAAGAAGATATTGTCAAGGGAACAAATAGAGCCTCTCATGATAAGAGTTGAGCAGTCAAATCCAATGGCTGTCATCAGCACACATAATTTAATCACAAATGGCCCTCAACTTGCACCCAGGTATCTTGTTGCACAAGATCAAGCAATTACACATTTTTAGGATGTGTTGAGGCTGTTAGGGGATGAAAACATGCAAGCTTTCCAAAGGAGATGGAATACTTTTCGATACAGTTTGAAAATCAGAGAGTAACATTCTCCTCAAAGAATGAGAGAAGCACTGAATAGGACACCCATGTACAAGCAAACCATCCAAAGGCTCAAAGTCAATTGGATTGGCTTGAGACTTAGTCCACCACTGCTCTTGGGGATGTTAGAAGAAAGGAAGGAAGAAGAAGAAAGAAAGCAGTGGGAGGAGATAGAAAGGAAGGCAGGATTCTATGCACAAGAAGAGGAAACCACAACAGAAGCATGGGATGTCAGGGAGGCCACTAGGGTTATGAAAGATATGGATATTGATTGAGTTGCTCAGAGGATGAGCAACACTTTGAGTAGGGGGATGATGATTTTTGAGTGATAAAAAGTTTTTGTTTAACTCCTATTTATCCTACATTAATTATCAATCCAGGTAAGATTTTCTATTTCAAGAGTGTACACAGTATGTGGCGGCAATTTCTTCAAGAGTAATGTTTCTAAATTGTAGTACAGTTCTTTCAAATACAAGAGTAAATGGATGCTTGAAATGAAACTTACTTGCAATTAAAAGAAACTCAATGCTATGAAACTAAATCTTTTACTCAAGAAATTAACAGCAATTATCAGTCAAGGATACAGTAGCAATAACTCCTTCCTCTTTTAACTGATGTAAATGAAATCAAACATAAATAAGATCCTCAATATGAGAACTCTGATAGTAATAGCCAATTTCCTTTATAGTTGTTGATCTCACACTCCACACTAAATGACCGATTGGAAATGACAATGAATTAAATCAATAATATTGCTGATAGAAATGGGATAACTATTCTAACTGTAACAATGTTGAAAGGCAAAACCAAATGCTTACAGAAAGGAAATGAACAACAATGCTATTTAGTAGAAATGAACAGCGGAATTTATGAAACTATAATGAACAACAAAGTTAGTTTACTGGAATGAAAAGGAAAGCTCTATAATTGAGATGAACAACATAACAATATAGTTGCAGAGAATAATAATATTATTATGCCGAGAAGGAACAACAACGCAATTCAATTACAGCATATAGAATGGAGCAATTCATTAAATCTAGAAACAAGAAATAGTAAAGCAATGCGATTCCAATAAATGAAGATCAAACCAAACCATCACACAACAGATATCGTAAAGGAATGGTATAGAATAGCAAGTGGATCCACCAGGGTTGGGCCCTTAGCCGCTAGTGAAGCACTGCCGGACTACTTGAGTATAGAAGAAAGAACAGCAACCGGATTATGTAGTAATCATTTGCAAAAATGGTTACAGCCAGTTGTACTCTGTTTTAATCAAAAAAATTCAATGATCAAAGTGAAAATACAACAGTAAGTTTTGAATAATGATGATTCCTCTTCTTCTTTACAAGCGTTGTCCCTTTTATAATGGCCAGACAGATAAAACAAGAAAGGCAGATAGACTAGTAACAACGATCCCTCAGATCAAGAGATCCTGAGCGATCCGCTCAATCTTCTAACTCCAGTTAACTCTTTGTATTTTGTGCTGATGTTGTGATCTTTTCTGTTCTTATCCTTAACTACATGCTCCAATCTTGACCTATTGTCTGGATACGACCTCCTGGTGAAGGAACATTAGTTTAGTTTTCGCTAGAATTCTTTGATATATTAACATCTTAGAATATAAAGGAGATATGATTAAGGAAAAAGATAAGGAAATAAATGTCAAATTCATACATTTTCCATAGCTCAACACACTCCCTTGCTTGCCCTTTTTCATGCCCTCATGAAAACTATGTAGTTTGTGTGTAAAGCAGTCAAAGATTAGGCTGGAGAGGGGATGTCATGAAGTGATCTAAAACCATTACTTTTAGCCAGAACTTCAAAGATGGGCCCTGTCTGCCCTTCATGGAATTCATATATGGCTTTATACCCTTCTACAAGATACCAAATAATAGGGCTTCGAAACCTACAACCTAACCAATACGGGCCTTCCTTCAAGATGAGGTTACTATAGGTAACTAGGCGATCTGCGGCTAATTTAAGGTTTTTATAGTTGAATGGCTCTCTATCTTGGATTTTCCAATTGGAAGTCTTCCATATAAATTTAGTTGCTACCAAGGAATTGTCTTTGATAGAGAGGAAATATTATATCCCTTGCTGGACAATTCCTTTGTGGATAGGTCCCAAGGTCTGGATTACTCCCTCCTTTTGCATTAGACTTTTATGTTTAGCCAACAATTGTAATGGGTTTTTTGGCTCACCCCTAACCCAAAGGTCTAACCCATTTTCTTTCCTCTGAAAAGTGTTATGGGCATTGAGCCACTTCAACTGGTTAACAGCAAATGAAATGAACACTTGAAATTGTACATTACCCACAAAAGGACTGGGATTCTTCTCCATTTCTTCTTCCAATATAAAAGTATGTAAATAAAACTCAGAGAGTAATCGTTGAACTTTTACTCCATGGTGTTTGCAACATTTTATAAAATCCTCAACAGTTTTTAATTCTATAGGTTTCCCTGCCCTAACAGCCTTAATTTTTAACTATAAATACCTTTCTAACAAAAATAAAGCATAGTTTTTGGCAAGGGACTTGCATGCTAAAACATATGTATATAAGGAATAGAGAGTATCCATTTGACACGTCTGTTTTCAGTCTATTATTTATCTCTTCAATTCTTTCTTCTGCCCTCCGATATTTATCGAAGGCTTCGTTTTCTGATGCATTGATGTCCCTCAATTGTTGTTGTAATTTCTGGTATCTTTGTTGAGGAATAGTTTCTTCCTCAAGCCTTTTTATGGTCAGCTGAGCTTGTGCCAGGTCCTCTTGGATTTTTGTTATACCAGGATCGTTGTATATCATAACATCTTTAGCTTGGAGATCTATATGGGTACTTTTACTACAAGACTGAGTGCCTATAGTTTGCATCCCTTTATCATGGAATGGAATGCATCAGTTCTGCGTTGCACACTGTTCCTTATCATTTTGAATGAGTATGGGATTAGTTTGAGTCTCTGTGGCCCTTGTATCATGGAGTTCAGTTTGAATAGCTGCATTCACTGTTTTTGGGGTTCTTCTTGATATTTTCCCTTTTTAGTTCCCTTATATTTTGTCCGAGTTATTTCACTAAATTTTGCAGCTTTTCCTGTTCCTTTTGCAACTTCTTAATTTGGCTCTTCTTCTTTTTGAGAGGAACAACTATTTCCCTAACTATTTCTATTCTTATTGGACTCGGCAGCTTGGTTGGATTTTGCTCTCCAAGGGTTGTGCCTTTGCCCTGGCTAGTTTCCATTTCCTCTGTTTGGAACATATCTTTTGTGTTCGCATTGTCTGGACTATGTTCCTTTGGAGAGGTAACCCTATTTTGTTCTACCACTTCCTAAGTGGATTCTACTCCTGATTCTACTTCATCATTTATTTCTTCTGATATACTCTTGCTATGGGCAGAGTTTTCTTATGATTGCTCTACTTAAATATTAAGGTTGAGTGGACTTTGGGGCCGAATATATTCACTCATATTGGCCAAAATTTGGGCCAATTCATCCCCCTGTAATGGTTTTTGTGGTGGACTTGCACTGGGGGTTAAGGGAAGTTCCGCTTATGCCCTCTCTTCTTCACTAGTATGCTCTATTTCTTCCTCCAATTCTAATTATTGGTTGTCTCTTCTTTCCAGATGAAAGGGTTGTTCATTTTTAGAGATATGTAATTCTAAGGGTTGGTTGCTGCTACCCTGGAGGTTCTAAGATGTTCCCCTACTTGTCCTTAATATGGAAGAGTGTCTACATTTTTGTGGTCTGCTTGCTATGTTGGTGGTCCTTCTTCTTTTTGGGGCAGGTAAGGCTAATCCCATGCCTATAGAAAACACCAATTCTTCCCAACTGGTCTGTTATTGAGCAAGGCTATAACTTACTATCAATCGAATTAAACAATGATGGCCCACTACAGTATCTATATGGTGGGATTTTTTTATGCTATGAGCAACATCATGCAACAAAAAATTTAAATATGCAGGCAAATTTACGGCACATTTCTATTTTAGTACTGCTAGTAATTTGAGGTGGCATGGTCTTGCCATATCCTTTCTTCCATCGCATGTAATTTAGCTCTGCACTACTCTAACCAGTTCTGTCCATGGTTCTCCCAGAGATGAAAGTTGGACTCCTTTTCCTTTGACAATCAGGTTTAATCCCTCGTCCCGAAAGGTGGCCATGGCATCTTGAAGTCTCAATTTTTTATGTGTCCATATGGGTCCGACTATTGGTAGTCTAGATACCTCAGTAATTATTGTATCTGTCATTGTTATTTTTCTTCCTCTTACTATGGAATGATCATCCTTCAAATTCTACAAAAATTCAATAGCCACAGTTTCATGGGGTTGTTGTTGTTGTGTAAAATATGCGATCCATCCAGCCCTTACTAAAATTTCTCGTGTGGCATCAGAAACTGCTAGTACCTGTGGCTTGCTACATACTAATCATCCTCCCATTTCGTCTAAGTTTTTCACACTATTATTTTTACACAATAATACACAGAGATAACAATGGAACAACAAACTGTGCATATCGGATAATACCCTTTTTTTTAACATCAATACCATTAAAACTTGCTATTAAGGGATCTGATGCAGTCTAGTACACCCAAATAAAAGACTGACACGTATGCAAGAGTATTTTGGAAGTCACCCGCGCCCCCCTGAGAAATGATAGGTCGTCCTGACTGGTTAAATGGAGGAGCGACGTACTAGATGGCAATCATTCAGTGTAAAAAGGGCAAGGTTTACATATTCATGACAAGATCACAAAAAGTATCGAGTTGCTGAAATTAGGGCTTAAGATGAAAATCATGAATAGATATGGAGATGCTATGGAGTGATGCAAAAAAGGGAAAAGGACAACTGACGTAGGTAAATTGCTAAGTGGTCATTATTTCACTTAAACCATTATGATTGACTTTTTTAAACGATATTTCATGCATTAAAGGTTCAAAGGGAATTGGGAACATAATCTCTTTTGAAATAAAGATAAAGAAATAAGAAAAGGGTTTATAATTACTATTGATGATGAAAAATATGACTCCAATACCATCAGCAGAGCCCTGTTGCCCATAGGGGTTTATAACCTTGACAAATTTGTTTTTTCACCCTTTGGAACCATAATGTTTTATGTATGCCTAGGAAAGTGCCTTGTGATGTCAGAATGGAGGCCATTGTGCTGGCTTGGTAACCAGATGAATCACAATGCTATTCACTGGGAAGGAGTGAAAGGTGGACAGGCTTGCTAGTGAGGAGACCTCCTATTCCAAGGGCTTTTATTTTTCTGATGTGTCCATTGGATCATATCCTTGGTGTGGTGGCCATAGTGGAAATGACACTTCACTGCTCCCTTATGATCATGGTAAGTTGGCTCTTGATGAGACCCCCTATCCTCCATCTGACAAATCATAGAATTGTTAGTGTATATATATATATATTATATAGATATATATATATATTATATATATATATATATATATATATATATAATAATATATATATATATATATACTATATATATTTTCTTTCTTTTTTTCTTTTATTTATATAGCCACTTCCTATTTATATATAGAGGATGGCTCAAAACTCTTTAAGAGTAGGGATGGTGGAAGAAGTCTGAACATATCAATAGAATAAAATATGCCCTTATTCTTATTCAATAATAATAATCAAAGAGAATTATGAGAATTAGGGAAGAACCAACAGGATAAAAATAATCAATCAATTTGAGTTTTAGTGAAGATAAGGAAAACAAAGTAATATAGATAGTTGTGTCCTTTCCTTTTTCTTATCAATACAAAGCAATCTCAACAGATATGATAGTTTTTCTTTGATTTGCTTATTTTAGTAACCTCTAATTTTTGTGTCCTTACATTTATTTGTATCTTTTCCTTGAAAGGATCATGAAGAGTGAAACATTATTCACAAAAAACTCTCAAAAAAAGTGTTGTTCTTTAAGAGAATCAACAAAAAGTTGCAATCAAAAAGTGTTGTTCCTTAGATGGAACAACTGATGTTCCTTAAGAGGAACAACTAAAAGATAGCTACACGCAAAATTGTGGTTCCTTTAAGAGGAATGGAAAAAAGAAAAAAATTGCACACGAAACTATTGTTTCTTAATAGGAACAGCAGTTGTTCCTTAAGTGGAACAACAAGTAAAACAGAAGCAAAATAAAGTGTTGATCCTTCGACTGGACAGCCTAAAAAAAACTCCAAATCAAAACCGTTGTTCCTTAGAAGGAACGACAGAAATTAAAAAATATAGCGAAATTGTTGTTCCTTTAAAAGGAACGGAAACTGTTCCTTAAGAGGAACAGCACAAATGTAAGCAGGCAATATTGTTGTTCCTTAAATGGAATGGTTGTTGTTCCTTAAGAGGAACAACAGTTGTTCCTTAAGAGGAACAACAGTTGTTCCTTAAATGGAATAGAAAAAATAAAATACATGCGGATTGTTGTTCCTTAAGAGGAACAACAGTTGTTCCTTAAATGGAACAGAAAAAATAAAATACATGCGGATTGTTGTTCCTTAAGAGGAACAACAAAATATGAACACGCAGAGTTGATGTTCCTAAAGAGGAACAACTGTTGTTCCTTAAGAGGAACAACAGTCGTTCCTTAAGAGGAACAATGATTGTTCCTTAAGAGGAACAACAGTTGTTCCTTAAGAGGAACAACAAAAATAGAAACATGTGAAAGTGTTGTTCCTTAAGAGGAACAACAAAAATAGAAACACGCAGAAGTGTTGTTCCTTAAGAGGAATGGTTGTTGTTCCTTAAGAGGAACGGCTGTTGTTCCTTAAGAGGAACAACAGTTATTCCTTAAGAGGAACAACAAAAATAGAAACATGCAGAAGTGTTGTTCCTTAAGAGGAACGACTGTTGTTCCTTAAGAGGAACAACGAAAATAGAAACATGCAAAAGTGGTGTTCCTTAGATCACCATAACTCTCTGGATCGTATACATTTACCACTGAAATTATCTCCTTTGTATCAGCAATCCAATACCTAGATTCGAAGTCAATGGACAAATTTAGCAAAGACCTTAAAAAAAAAAACTCAACAAAGAGCGGATCTCAGGAGATGGCGGGCGGATTTGAGTTTAGGGTTTATGCAGGTTCTTCCCCTGCCGCCGCCGACCTCACTTTTCTGTTGGAGGATACAGGCCTTTTCGAAGTCGCCATTGTCTCTTCAGACGGGTCCGTTGTTGCTGGTCCAACCGATGCCGCTATTCCTTTTGTTTTGATTGCTGCCAATACCTGTTGGAGCCGGCCTGCGGGTTACTCAGAAACCAATGTCACACCTTGGAACTGGTCTAGTACCATTACCAGAAAGGGACCACGGGTCTCGCAACAAATCTGTCAGGTATCTGGGGTTTTTTCCGTTTCAATGGGTCATTTCGTTTTCCTCAAGGCTTTTTTGGAACCCCCTTTGCATAGTCTGGGGATTTATGATTCATATCAATCGTTCCCCGCAAAATTTCCGGGTGATCCGCTCCTCTGCGCGGACGATTTCTTCTTGGGGTATATACCCAGTCTGCGTTCCACTGCCCTTTCTTGGCATGCAGAGGCAGATCGATTCAGATCCGGGCTCCTTTATCCTCATAGATTGCAGATCAGGGCCGAATATAAAAGCCCAAGTGCTCCAAACAGTGCCGAGATCAGAGGGAAAAAAATAAAGCCCTTCTTCAAGAACCCAGGGCAAACATTGATCGAAAGAGTTGCGGATCCAGAAAGGGGTGGGTGTCGTGGCTGGGTATCGCAGTGCTTCAAATCCCCCCTCCTCGATGTCGCAGCGTACCAAATTTTCCTCAGAACCACAGAAGGCAGACACTTATGCCTACAAATCTGGGGAGGCATGAGGGTTCTGGAGCTCAAAGAGAAAATCCAAGATAAACTGGGCATCCCAGTTGCCCTTCAAAATTTAATATTTTCTGGGGTTTGTTTGCAGGATCATCTCTCTCTCCAGCATTTCAGGGTAGCCCAGGATTCAACAATCACCCTCAACCATCGTTTGCGAGGTGGGTCAAAGGGCTCTTCATCAAAACCTACAGGCACATATCGTGATGCAGCCAAAGGGAAAGCACCAGCAAAGGGGAAAGAACCTGCAGTAGTCAGCCCATCGCCGGGGCAGTATATAGTGGATCAAATACCAGAAAGCCCATCCATCGCGCTGGATCTTCCAAAGGTACAATGCAGTGTTTCAAATCTGGAAAAAAAAGCTGTTATTTGTAGATTTAACGGTTTCTGGCCTAAAACTGAGGCCCTGTATGAGTGGATCCACACGATCTAGACAAAAAACTGCCAGATCCACCTTGTTCGAAGGGTTTTTTCATTGTTATTTTCCTTGAAGTTGAAGAAAAGGAAAAAATTCTCAATGAAGGACCATGGTTCTGGGGCAGTGCGGGTTTATTTGTCACCCCATGGTTTCCAGAGTTCGACGCAAACACCACAGTGGTATCAAGGATGCCAGTGTGGGTAAGACTGCATAACTTACCTTTACACTTTTGGCACTTCAGGACTTTAACAGCCATAGGGAATACCCTTGGGAAAATGTTAAAGATTGATACAGATAGGCACTTAAAAGGAATTTTCACCTTTGCTAGGATATGCGTCGAGGTAGATCTTAGTCAAGGCCTACCAGAAAGCATTTTCCTGAACTTTAACAATACTCAATGGAAACAGCCCTTGGACTATGAGAATACAGCATTCAGGTGCAGGGGGTGTCAACAAACAGATCATTTGCTCAAAGCATGTCGCAGCAAGAGCAAGCCACAACAAAGGAAGCCCAGAGGATGGCAGAATTTAGATGAAGTCTTAAACAGGAGAACAGCAAGAAAGAAGGCCCCCTCGGTAACAGAAGAGGAAGAAACAGAGGCAGAGGAGGATGATAGCACCACTGAGGAGTTTGAAACAGAAAATCAGAAGGAAAATTCAGCAGCTAACAAGGATCCTCAGCCACATTCAAATCAGGTAGAGACCCAGAATGACAAAACAGAGATGAAAAATGTGGATCAGAACTCAGGAGGCAATAAACGACAACACCATTCAGATACATCAGACTCAGACAAAGAATCAGGGCAGATGACCGTTCCATCTCAGTTAGTCATTGTTTCGACCGAGCCCACTCTAGGTGAGTGGCACAAGGTCGAAAAGAAAAAGGGGCGGAAAACTTGATGCATGTGTTTTGCTCACTGCTGGGGCTTTTTCTCCCTTTTTCCTTTTCTCTCTGTTCGCGTTAGTCTTCTAACGTAGCACTAGTGGCCTTGCGGCAGCTGAATTTAAAAGTGTAACTTTTCATTATATTTTTAATAAAAGGTTACTGATTTTTTCTTTGGAAAAAAAAAAGTGGTGTTCCTTAAGAGGAACAGCGAAAATAGAAACACGTGAAAGTGTTGTTCCTTAAGAGGAACAAAAGTTGTTCCTTAAGAGGAACAATGAAAATAGAAACACGTGAAAGTGTTGTTCCTTAAGAGGAATGGATGTTGTTCCTTAAGAGGAACAATAGCTGTTCCTTAAGAGGAACATCAAAAATAAAGCGTCAAACGGTTGTTCCTTAAGAGGAACGGCCATTGTTCCTTAAGAGGAATGGCAGTTGTTCCTTAGGAGGAACAAAAAAAATATATGGACATGCAAAGATGTTGTTTTCTAAGAGGAACAACTGCTATTCCTTAAGAGGAACAACGAAAATATGAGAACGCAAGATTGTTGTTCCTTAAGAGGAATGATTGTTGTTCCTTAAGAGGAACAACAGTTGTTCCTTAAGAGGAACAACATGAAAATTAAATAAAGAAAGCTTTGATGTTCCTTAAATGGAACAACTGCTATTCTATAGGAGGAACATCAGTTGTTCCTTAAATGGAACAGTAAAATTTGTATAAAAGAAATAGTTTATACAAGCAAAATTAAGGAGAAAAGATTATATACAAAATTCAAAAACAAAGAGATTGCTTAGTGAATTAATGTTGAGGAGGGGTTATCTTCCTCAGTGAGAATTTGCATAGTGGAATCTTCTCGTAACTTTTGGTAAAAGGATTCCCTAGTAAGAAATTTGTAATAAAGTCGCACTCAATGACCATTCACTTTGAAATAATGTCCAGATCCATCAATGGTTGTCAATGTAATGGTGCCATTGTCATGCACTTTCTGTATCTCATAAGGTCCAAGTCATCATGTCTAGAGTTTCCCGAGGAAATATTGGAACCTTGAATCATATAGGAGTGCCCAGTCTCCTTTGTGGAATATTTTCTTTTTAATAAGGGTGTCATTCCATTTTTCTCTCTGATGTTAAATTAATGCAGTGCGTTGAAGAGCTAAGAATCTGATTTCATATAACTCATTGATTTGCTGTAATCTATTGGTATGGGCTTCATTTCAATTCAAACCCACCTCCTACGTTGCTCTTAATGTTTGAATTTCAAATTCGATTAGGAAGATGGGTTCTTTTCCAAATACTAATTGATATGGTGACTACCCGGTGGTGTTTCTCCACATTGTGTGGTATGCCCACAAGGCTTCTAGTAATGTTGAAGCCCAGTCACGTCTGTGTGATGCAACTGTTTTTGTAAGTATTGCCTCAATCACCTTATTAGTTCTTTCTACTTGGCCATTTGCCTGTGGGTGGTATGGAGTTGTAATTTTGTGCAGAATGTGGTAATTTTCTAATGTTGCAACAATATTATTACCTACAAATTGCGGTCCTCCATATGTAATTATGTCCCTTAGGAGGCCATATCACACAAATAATTGGAAAAGAAAATGTATCACTGAATCCTCTATAGCTCTTGGCAGTGCCTCTGCTTCAACCCATTTAGTAACATACTCTATTGCAACCAGTATGTATGTTTTCTGATTTGATGATGGGTTAATAGGACCAATAAAATCGAGTGCTCATCGCTCAAATGGCTCGATTACTAATTACGGGTTCAGAGGCATCTCATTCGATTGTCCAAGGTGTCCCACCCTCTAGCAGCTATCACAGGCTTGAACAAACATTTTAGCATCTTTAAATATAGTGG
The DNA here is from genome assembly GCA_000404065.3 of Pinus taeda. Classification (NCBI taxonomy): domain Eukaryota; kingdom Viridiplantae; phylum Streptophyta; class Pinopsida; order Pinales; family Pinaceae; genus Pinus; species Pinus taeda. Next base: position 27,589 of record APFE030452647.1, on the reverse strand, counting down.
GCCAATAATAGCCTATTTGTAAAACTTTGTGACTGGTCCTGTGGCCTGCAAAATGTCCACCATACGGCCCATCATGGCATGCTTTCAGAATATCAAATACTTCATCTTCTCAAATGCATCTTCTGATGTGCATATCTGCCCCTGTATGAAATAAGTAGCCCCTAATCCAAGAGAATTGGGTACTGCACTACACTATCTGTTTTCATTCATTAGGCATTAGATGCTTGGGTAATTTGCCTACTGCTAAGTAATTTGCAACATCGGCATACCATGGTGTTCTAACAATAACAACAAACAAATGTTCATCTGGAAATTTATCTTCGACTACTGCGGCATCCACTAGCTTTGGCTTTCGTGAGAGAAAATCAACTACAAGATTCTCTTTTCCAGGTCGATCCTTTACTGTGATATCAAATTCCTGCAAGAGAATCAACCATCTTGTCACTCTTCCATTTGTAATAGTTTTATTTGCTAATATTTTATGGCAGAGTGATCTGTATATAAAACTACAGGATGTCGAGTTATATAATGTCTAAATTTATTTACAACATATATTACATCTAAAAATTATTTTTCAGACACAGTATATTTTAATTCAACAGCAAATAGATTTTTGCTAATATAATAAATTGCATATGTCTTTTATCTTCTTCCTTCCCAAGAACTACTCCAATTGCCATGTCTGAAGCATCAGATGAAATTTGGAATGGCGAATCCCAATTTGGGCCCCTTAGCACTGGGGCTATTGATACAAATTTTTTTAGATCCTCAAAAGCACGGTCGTACTTACTTGTCCAAATAAAATCAATATTCCCTGTTATTGCATGTAAAGGTGCAGCAATCTGAGAAAAATGTCTTATAAATATTCTATAATAACCAGAAAATCCCAAAAAATTGTGTACCTCTGTTTGTGTGGTAGGAGTAGGTATTAGCAAAATTATCTGAATTTTAGTCGGATCTACCTGTATTCCAGCTGCTGAGATATAATGACCTAATATGAGTCCCTCAGTCATCATCATATGACACTTTTCATGGCTCAAACAGAGCCTGGTGGCAATGCATATTTGCAGCACTTTTTCTAATGTTTGTAATGTTGACTCAAAGTCATCCATATATAATTCGAGCCCTTAATTTATTAAATCTAAAAAATGCTAAGTATAGCCCTTTGAAATGTGGTAGGGGCATTGCATAGCCCAAAGGGTAAGACCCTGTAAGCAAATGTTCCCCAAGGACAGGTAAAAGTAGTTTTATCCTAATCTTCAGGGGCAATTTGAATCTTATTGTATCCACTGAAGCCATCTAGGAAAGAAAAGAATTTCTTTCCTACTAATGTGTCTAATACTTGATCAATGAATGGAAGGGGGAAGTGGTCTTTCTGGGTTGATTTGTTCAATTCTCTGTAGTCTACACATATCTGCCACTTTCCATTCTTCTTTGGCACCACTACTAACGGAGAGACCCACTTGTTGTTAGATTTTGGGTAAATAAAGTTTAAATATAAAAAAATTTGCAATTCAGCATTCATAATATCCTTAAGATGAGGGTTTAATCTCTGTTGGGGTTGGCGAACAGGTCTAGCATCCTTTTCTGTATAGATGTGGTGCGTACACAACTGGGGATCAATTCCTTTCATGTCCGGGTTATCCCATGCAAAAGCTTCCTTATATTTTCTCAGTAGTTGGACCGACTTTTCTTCTTGTTTAGTAGTCAGGTGTTTGTTAATGTTCAAAGTTTTTCCTAGCTCAATCTCTATGATTTTTCTATTATAAACAGAGGTGGATGGTATTGATTGATCATAAGTATCTTTTAGGGAATCTTCTTCTACTTCATTATCAAATGCTGCCTCGATCATGTGACATTGTAGATGGGATCTAGTTTCTGGTTGGTTAATGAAGTTGTTAATGATGTCATCCTCTGTTTGGTCTTTAAATTCAAGGGCTTCTTCTATGGTTAGCAGTGATCTAATGTTTTCAGTTAGGTATGATACAGGTTTTTTTTTGTTTTGATTATTGTTAAGCTTGGTTGGGCTGGAGGGTATAAGGCTAAATTCTTTACATTGCTTCCTCTTGCTATATTCATGCTGCCTTGTCGACAGCCAATGTAAGCGTCAGCAGTTGCTAGCCAAGGTCTACCTAGAATTAAAGGGTGTCCATCCAGTTAGATTTTGGGATTAATGATTAGAAAGTCTGCAGGGTACTCCCAAGAGTCTACAGATGCCATTACATCATGTAGTGTGCCTTCTGGTCTGACTACCGATCAGTCGGCCAACTCCAATAAGGTTGTGGTTGGGTCTAATGATGTAATGCCAAGCTTTTGAAAAGTGGTGGTTGCTATAATATTGATTGCATCTCATAAATCAACTAAGCCATTTGGGAAGGAGCATCCATTGATTTGCACCGTGACTATAGGATTTCCTGGGTCCTCATATTTTACAGGTGCTTCCCTTCCTGATAATAAGTCAGATGGGGTTTTGACTACTTGGATAGTTGGATTAGTTGTTATTTTCCTCTTTGGCTTTTTTATACATAATTCTTTGATGGTTTTTGCGTAAATTGTGATGTCTTGGATAGCCTGGAGGAGTGGAATTTTTATACACAAATTTTTTAGTTCTCCCAAAAGATCAAAATCAAGATGTTCTACTGGGGGAGGTATGATCAGTTGTTCTGGGAATGGTGGGGAAGAGGTGGTTGCTTGTTCATGAGTTTGTTGTCTAACCAAATTCTCTTCTTGTGGTGCTTTTTCTAAAGGTAACAAATTTTCAACTTGAACATTTTTATCTCCCTCTGATTCTATTATACACCCAAATCTTAATTGAAGGTCGTTGCACTCCCTTAACTCAGTTTCTAGCTCTGGTCCTTTGATTATTTATATAGATTGAACCGGTCTATTGTTGGGGTTCGAGTTGGGTTAGGTTGGGAGCTGCAGTCTTAAGTTGGTCTGGGGATTTTGCTGCAATGTATAAGGTGCTGGCGATGTAGGTTAAGGGAGAGGAATCATTCCATCTGGCTGATTCATAGGTCTTTTCCAATTCGACTGCCAGGTTTGACTCTGCAAGGTGGAGGGTGACCATTGTGTTGAATATGCATTATTTTTCCAAAATGGTGGACAGTAACGAAAGTTCGGCCAATTGGTTTGATTTGTTTGATTTGGACATGGTGATATGGGGAATGGCTGTTATGACCAACTGGGAAAAGGTGGCTGATTTTTCCACATTCCATTATATTGCTGAGCATTATACTAAGGAGGTTGAAACGAAGAGGATGGATCAATGGTCAAACCTGTTTGTCGTGGCTACCACTAACATCACTAATTTAGTAGGTAAACCAGTTCTGTTTCTTATTCTGCTTCTTTGTAGACCGCTTCAGTCCTCGGAGTGAGGGGCTGCTTTCTGTGGAGTGATCTTTCGTGCAGATGGCGTAGACTTGGACTGTATCCAGCGGGCACTATTTGTGGTTATGTTTCTTTCTGCATCTAGGGCAGAATATTGCCAAATTTTGTTCTCCTTCTGTTTGCTTTTGTTTAGCTTGCATAATGTTGAGTTGTGTTGTCAGAGTCTGTAGAATATCAATTTTGAATCTTCTATTAGATTTCTGATTTCTGCACGGGTTATACCTCCATCGGAGATCTTGTTATCCCTTGTGATCATGTCACGTTCTGATGGCTTCAGCCTTGTGTTGCCTCTTGAACTCCTGATACACAAATCACTAATGTCAGCAAAATTTTCCTAATATATGTGACCTTTGCCCATAATATTTAATGTTTCAACCCATTGTTCTTTCATCCCTTTAATTAATGTAGTTTTTAACACATTGTCAGGCAAGGGTAAAGATGCATAAGGAGATCTCTGGAGATTATATTGAAAGCGTTCTACATATTCCTCCAGTGTTTCACTAGGTCTTGCTGTCATTTGAAATATTTCATCCTTTAATTCTCTGGATCTACAATAATCCTGATATTTCTTTAGAAAAGCAGTTTTCATCTGATCCCAGTCATTTATAACACCTCCACGTAACCACATAAACTATCGTAAAGCTGCTCCTTTTAATGTCAAGGGAAATAATTTTAGTTTTTGGGGATTAGTGGTATAGTCATACCCCTGGCATAATACATCAAACTCAAATAGAAATGCATCTGGATCCTCTGATGTTAAGCCATGGAATGTAGGAATATTCTAGAGAGGAATGACCTTCATAGGTGCATTAACTACAGTTTCCATGATGGGATATTGCAGTGTGGAGGTTTGAGGTGTTTGTTGGTCCTGGGCCATTTGATCAAATATGTGCCAATACCCTTTTGGGATTTCTAGGGAGTTATTCCTAGGATGACTAGAAGGAGTAGGAATGAGCTTAAGAACACTTCCTTGGTCTAGGATAATAAGTGTTCCTTGTTGAACTACGATATGGGGGAATCTTGGCTCCTCAGGTTCCTCTGCTTTGTTTTGGATGATCTTGACAGCACTCCCCTTATCTAGGTTGTTGATTGTTTGAACTATTTCGAGAGGGGATCTTGGCTCTTCTGTTTCCCCTGTTTCTCCTTCTCCTTCACGGAGATTACTAGAATTCCCTTCTTGTAAAGAAATTGGGCAAGAATTCTCAATTTCTTGAAAATCTTACTCAGTCTCTTCTGTTTTGCTGTGCACCTCAGCAAAGGCTACAGATGGTGAGCTTGTGGCCCAAAGGGATCCAGCAGGTTGTCTAGAAGCAACTTTTCTAGGGCCCACTGATGGCTGAGATTTGTCTTTCTTAATGATATCATCTATGAAGGTTGATCGAGCTTTATCAGGTTTGGGTAGTGGTTTAAGATTATTTTCAAGTTTTTTCTTCTTAGTCATACAAACAACGCAAATATTTATTTCTACCCAAAAAAAATTAACAATTCTGCTGGAAAGTGGGTGAGGGAGCAGGGTTTTTACATGCTCCGTATGCAGGTTCTTACCTTCCGTTTTTAATACCCAATTCTCTCCTAATAGGAACCCATCAGATGCACACTACTATTTTTTTAATAAAAATGGCTACACTCTCCCCAGCAACGGTGCCAAAATGTTGAGTGATAAAAGGTGTCTATTTAACTCCTATTTATCCTACATTAATTATCAATCCAAGTAATATTTTATATTTCAAGAGTGTACACAATATGTGGTGGCAATTTATTCAAGAGTAATGCTTCTAAATTGCAGTACAGTGCTTTCAAATACAAGAGTAAATGGATGCTTGAAATAAAACTTACTTGCAATTTAAAGAGACTCAATGCTTTGAAACTAAATCATTTACTCAAGAAATTAACAACAATTATCAGTCAAGGATACAGTACCAATAAATCCTTCCTCTTTTAACTAATGTAAATGAAATCAAACATAAATAAGATCCTCAATCTGAGAACTCTAACAGTAATAGCCAATGTCCTTTACAGTTGTTGATCTCACACTCCACACTAAATGACCGACTGGAAATGACAATGAATTAAATCAATAATGTTGCTAATAGAAATGGAATAACTATGCTAACTGTAATAATGCTAAAAGGAAAAACCAAATGCTTGCAGAAAGGAAATGAACAACAATACTATTTAGTAGAAATGAATAGTGAAATTTATGAAACTGTAATGAACAGTAAAGTTAGTTTACTGGAATGAACAGGGAAGCTCTGTAATTGAGATGAACAACATAACAATCTACTTGTAGATAATAATAATCTTATTATGCCGATAAGGAACAGCAACGCAATTTAGTTACAACATATAGAATGGAGCAATTCATTAAATCTAGAAACAAGAAACAGTAAAGCAATGTGATTCCAATAAACGAAGATCAAACCAAACCATCACACAACAGATATCGTAAAGGAATGGTACAAAATAGCAAGTGGATCCACCAAGGCCAGGCCCTTAGCTGCTAGTGAAGCACCGCCAGACTACTTCAGTATAAAAGAAAGAACAACAACCCGATTCTTTATTAATCATATGAAAAAATGGTTACAACCAGTCGTACTCTATTTTAATCAATGAGAATCAATGATCAAAGTGAAGATAAAACAGTAAGCTCTGAATAATGATGATTCCTCTTCTTCTTTACAAGCATTGTCCCTTTTATAATGGCCAGGCGGATAAAACATGAATGGAAGATAGACTAGTAACAATGATCCCTCGAGATCAAGAGATCCTGAGGGATCCACTCAATCTGCTAACTCCAGTTAACTCTTTACCTTTTGTGCTGATGCTGTGATCTTTTCTGTTCTTATCCTTAACTGCGCGCTCCAATCTTGACCTACTGTCTGGATACGGCTTCCTGGTGAAGGAACAATAGTTACTTTGTTTTGTCTTTTCCTTTGGAATGCTAATTTCCCATTTCTTCTCTTTCCTGCATGAGAAAAGACAATAATTAACTAAATTGCAATAATCAATAACTCCCTAGTTTTCGCTAGAATTGTTTGATATATTAACATCTTAGAATATAAAGGAGATATGATTAAGGAAAAAGATAAGGAAATAAATTCATAACTTTTCCATAGCTCAACAATGATGAGCCTCATCATTAGGTAACTATATGGACCTTAATTCACCTCCTAGCTTAGTCAAATCAACTCTTCTCACAATTTATTACATGTTTTGATTATATTTTCTTTAATGAGATGAGTCAAAGTGAGATATTATGCCTAGTGGAATAATGTGCATTGAATGCAGGTTTGTGAGATAAAGTCAAGGAATTTTGGCAAGATTAAGGGCTGAAACTCAAATGAGACAAGGAAGAGATATTGTAGGAAGTAAATCCTCCTTATTTACTCCTCCCTCATTTGAATATTCCTCCATCAATCACACTAGCTCAGAGTACAAGTGGCCAAGTCATGAAGACCAAAAGGCAACCGAGCAAGTGACAACCAAAGAGTTAGTTTATCTCGATTTTGGGAGCCAAGCCTCACTAAATTTAAGGAATTCGTTGGAGACTTTAGTTGTATAAATAAAGAGGCCTAGAGCCTCATTAGGATTCAAATTTTTTTTTTTTCTGTAAAAACATTAGTTATTTTTTAGCTCCAAACTTGTGAAAGACATTGCTATGTAATTTTCTGTTTTGATAATGAGAATGAGCTTTTTCTTGATCCAGTACTGAGTTAACTTAGATGGATGAAGATCTTTGGTTAGGGCCCAACCCTAGCAGAAAAAGATCCTCTTCTTGTATCTGTATTCTTAGATTGATTTCATATATTCATGGTTAAATTGTCCTTAGAAGTATTTCATTGCAAGTAGTGTAGATCTCATTAGTTTGTTTATTAGTTTGCTTCAATTTGTGCTTTACTTCAGTAGTAGTTTAGAAGAGATAAAGGACCATCAAAAAACTTTTAATAGGTGTTTTTGCCTCACTTCTTCCTTCAAGGATCATGATTTGAGGAAAGGACTCCTATGCAGCCCCAAAAAGACAGAATTCTACTTTCTCATAGAACTTAAAGTTTTATGTACTTAAGCCAACATTTGATCAATTTGCAAGAGTAGGACCTAGTCATCATTTCTTCCATCTTCAGCCTTATAGTATATCTCATCAATGATTCCATCTTATGCTGCAAGTTTTCCTCATGCATGAAGTAGACAACTAGCTCATTAAACTCTGTTTTCCTAGCTTATTGCAATTCTCCTTGTTTACATGATTTTTGGGCAAATATCAATGTTTGATGTAGTGTAGGTGTTTCAGAAGTAAAGAGAGATAACATAGCCAGCAACATCCTTCGAACTTCATCAATCCATGATAATTCCTTGCTTTCACTAAGACCCTCACCAATTTCATCATTTTACAAGGAAACTTCTCCAAGCATGTTGAGCAAATCCAACCATCTCTCAACCTTGGTTTTGAGTTCTGAGTGATCCTAGGCATTTTCTTGCTTCATTCCATCCACCAATCACCTTCCCTAATCCTTCCATCACATTTAGCACCCATCATTTTTCTCTCGGATGTATCCTGTAGAAATACAGGAAATCCTGTAGGCTTTTAGGACATCTTGTAGGTTTTCCTGTAGTGGCCTGTTTTGAGGCCAAATTGAGAGAAAAGCCACTAAGAATCCAGAAAAGGTCACCTAAGGGTCTCCCAAACCTTCCAACCTTCCAACAACATTCCTAAGCCACCTGCCACATCACCAAAAGAGATTAGCTTTCACACTTTTCCATAAAAAAGATAAAAAGAAAAACAGATTTATTCTAGTAATTCACATGCATAGTAGTAATGTTTGATGTTTTGAACTTACATGCTTAGGATAGTAGAATTTCATACATGTTAACTTAGCATTCTTGTTGAAGCATAGTCTCCTAGTAGTTAGTTTGAAAATGGTGTGTTTTAGCATTGGATTTCAGTCTTTTTCCTTACTGCAGTAGACAAGCTTTCTCTTAGAGTATATTTCTATTTCCCTCATCAGTAATCAAGCTTCTTCTTAATCCATAGAAGTCTGGCTTGAAAAACCATAGTGGTCTCTCACTAGCTGAACAGTGACAAAAGGTCAGAATCATCACTTTTACTTGTGTATACAGCACTATCACCTCGAAGTTTGTATGAACCTCGGGTTGATAAAGTAAACCTGGCAACCCCATGAGTTGCAACATTCTTGCTACAATACTAGTGCTCATCAGCTAGCCCCATCAAATGACCCAAAGCCATTCTTGGTTAAAAAATTCAAGGAATTGGAATTCAATATTACAAAGAGTTAAGCATCAATACAGGAGAGGATTCTCCATATAGAAAAAAATCAACAAAGTCAACAGAATCAACAATTCCACTTTTCTCAAAGGAATGAGTTTAGAAAGGGTTCAAGAAATGATAAGATATATAACTCATTTGAGCAATGCTAATATGTTTGGTTTACCATATCCTCGTTACTTCTATCGAGTTTGATAAAATGTTCATTCAAAAAATACATGTGCAAGGTATTGGGAAAGGATGCAGGAAGAATATTTGGGGGAACCTGATTCATGCAAAATGGTGTTTGAAAATTCCATTCTATTTCAAGATGGGCAAGTCAATATAGCTAGAGAATATTAAGCCACTAGAATATTCGTGGAAATTCCATATAAGGAATAAATAGCTCATTTGGTTTCAGTTGTGATGGCCTTCCAAATAGGTATAATTTAAGGCCCATCTTACCCTCCTTTGGCATGTTTAAACCTTTCCTTCTACATTTGATAATGTCTTTTTCAAGCTATAATGTGTTATTAGGAAGGTTTGGAGATATTTTCTATATCTTGTGGCCTAATACATTAAATCTCTAGGATATTTATGATTGATTGTGTAGGCAAGAGAATCATAGAGGCTTGTTCCTTACTACATTCTAATCACAACTTGGTTGACTCATGAGAAATTACAACTTCCATGTCGCTATGAGAACACTAGGGAACTAGATCCACATTTTTAGAATTTTTGGAGGGAAGCAGTCATCCCTTTAATGAGGCTTCCCCTCAACCAATTTTTTTATAAATAAGAGAACCCAACAACTCAATAGGGATTTTAATTCTAGAGGAAAGATAGTGATTATCAAAGGAGACTTCTGCCTAATTTATGTTCTTATGTTGTGTGTATGAACACTTTTCGAGGTTAATGAAAAGAATTCATTTGTTCATGATCTAAGTTTCCTTCAAGGGACCTGAGTCTCCTTGGTTTATGGCCCAACCCATGTTCCCAATCCCCTCCCTTTGTACATTTCCTTTGCATGCACCTAGTATAGTTGTGATTTTCTACAAATCTTATTATTGATAAAAGCATTGTCCTTGCAGGGTTTATAAGTGAGCTCCTTAGTGAAGCTTGGTCATGTGCCTTGTGATGATAAGCAAAAAATAGTCTTATTTATGCAATAGTAGTTTCCATTATAAATTCAACCCATCCTTTCCACTGTCATTTTGTTTTATGCAGTTAGTAGTTTGATAGTTAACCATCTTGTTTTTATTAGCTGAAAATGTACTTTTCTTCTAGATGGGATATATTATTTCATAGGTTGAATTAGCATCATTTTCATGCAGTGGCATCATTCACCTCATCACCTTGTCCTTCACTACTCTTCATTTTTGCAACTTTTCCACTTGTTGAAAACTACCTAACCGAGCTACACGAAACTTCTAGCCTTGTTTCTTCCCTACATAAGCTAGCTCATAGAGTGTGTATGAGCTTGGTAAGGTCCCTCTCACCATTAAAAAACCTTCAACCATATTTTCTACCCTTCAAAACGCTCCTAGACTCCATAAAAGTGATCTCGGGTGTTTCATGTAGCAAAACATGGCATCCTATAACAATATATAGATTTCTTCAAATCTCCTCTATAACTACATCATAATTTTGTCCTTCATTACTCATGACCCAAAAATGTCATTTAATCCTTGAAGATTAATTTTAGAGGATCATATACCCCTTAGGTACTTTGTTTTCATGGTTGGATCTTAATTCCTGCAATTAGGTTATACTGCTTTTGTTATTTATTAGATAGAATAAGATTGATTTACCTTCTACATTCTTGAGCGTTCTATTTGTCTTCTTGCAAGTAGAATAGAATTTACTTCAATCATTTCCTTTCTTGTAATAGTATATATTTACTTTCTGAAAATTAGATTAGGATTTCATTATGTCGTTTATTTTATGCAAAATAGATTAGGGTTTCTTTATGTTATTTGCTTTCATGCAATCATATTAGGGTTTCCTTTTTTCCATTCAATTTTCAACAATAGAATAGAGTCTATTTCAATCATTTCCTTCCCTCCATAATAGAATAGGTTTACTGTCATCTATTGAATTCTTCAATTATTTCCTGTAGCATAGTGGTCTTTGTGCATCTTAACTTTTCTTCACTACATCAAATCAACCTAAGTAGAATAATTACTTATTGTACATATAAAATTTATACCTCTTAATTTTGTATGAACTCTAAATTGATAATTAAAGTTGATCACCTCAAGAGTTGCAACATTCTTGTTGTAATATTGGGGCTTATCACTTTTTGGCATCATTGTTGGGGAGGTTTCAAAGTATGTACTTTTTTACACTTTAAGTTGGTTCATTCTCGATTCATTTCCTGAAAACACACAATTTTTTTTGCAATAGTACTTTTGTTTATAAAACACACAAAAACACAAAAATAATTCCATTTATTTCATGCCTCATAGAGCTAGGGATAACTCAAAAAATTTGTTTCTTAAAACCCCCACTTCTACAAGCACTCAACCTTCACTTCTTGGTGATTATGGGCCTCATATTCTATCTACAGAGGATTTAGAGTCCTTTTTGGGTGAGAAACCATAGATTTTTTAGGAGCCTATAGGAGGAGAAGAACCTCCACCGCCCACTGAAAATATGGATGGAAATAAGCAATGTCGACCACTACGTTTCAACGACCCATATCAGTACACCCTCTTTTTTTCGCAAAAGGGATAATGCCTGATCGATGTGCTCCTTCCGTCCAACTATCTTCATCAGCTTGATCACCATCTTATAATGTAAACCCAGTTTCCATGTGTATAATGTAAATAATCTCTGCAGACCTGTGTCGTGTATGTAACCACCTAGGTCAACCTACTTTTATGGTGATGATCTACATTCCAGGAGGTTTTTTGTCTCACTAATCCATTCTTGGATGGTCAGCAGAGTTTTCCTTCAGCTTGACCCCAAAGCCAGAATGGATTTTGTCATTGGGATCTTAGGTTATTTTATTTCAAATTGCTTGATCTGCTAGATTATATTTGTGTCACAGAATTGGGTAGTCTGTGAGGGTCCTTTTCGGATGGGCCTTTCCCCTTGTGATGTAAAAAATGTGAAAATCATGATGTAAAGTGTCCCGAGGGTTGGAAAAATAATTTATACCCTCATAGGTTCATTAATTATATTTTCTGGCCAAAATTAATTAAAATCCTAAGATAGAAATTTGATTAATTCTAGGTCCTAGGTAAATTTAAATTCTCCGAAGGCAAAATTTGCCGGTCCTTAAAAATTAAATTTTAGGAGGTCCAAAGACTAAGGTAAATTAATTATTTTGCTAAATTTTAAGCCTTTGGTCCCTGGGGTTAAGTCAAAGTCAAAATTTTGAGGAAATTAATTCAAAATCTTAATTTTTGAATTAATTAAAATACATTTAACTGAAAAAAATCGAATTTCCTCAATAATTTAAAATTTCGACAAATAAGATTAAAAGAAATTTTTATCCTCATCAACGTTCGAGATTTCTTTGACGAGGATCACTCAAACTAGTCGTTGGAGGATTTATCTTTAAATAGGAGGTCATTTTTCAGTCAGTATTATCTGATATTTGAATCGTGTACTAATCTCTCAAGCTCCCTTGTATACATTTTTGAATTAATGTAAAAGTCCTTGGGGTTTCAACGTGTTGTAGTGTTCATCTTCATGAATTTATGGTAACAATGTTTTAATTTATGCTTAATATTATATGAAAATTATCAATCAATAGCTCTCTTAGAATAATCTGAATACAAGTATCTTATTCAATTTGTTGGATCCAGGGTAACATTTTTAATTTTGATTGAAGTAGCAAGCATCTCTATTTCTTCAAAATTTATTGTTGTTCTATTCCTCTACTTGATTTGATGGTTGATCTAGTGTTTGAAGAAGATCTCTCAGGTTCTCATTGAGTGTTTGGGGGTAGTCCTCGGTTGGACCAGCCAACTCTCAACACATATTTTCTGAAGAGCCTACTTCATATAAGCCTCAAGATTTATCTAACGATAATCTTTTTTTCTGTAGGGTGTTTTTAGGCTATTAGCTCTCTAAAATTTCAAAATCTTTTAAATATTTTGTGGAAATTGTGATAGATCTGGCTATTTAGAGCCTTAGATTATCAAATATGGAAGCGGAGTTGGACTCATACTCCACAGATCTGTTAGATTTGTAAATTTTTTGTATAGATCTGTAAATTATTTGTATAGATCTGTTATTTACTTGTGTAGATCTAAAATTTTGTAACATAATTTTGAATTTTAACACTTGGGTTTTTGGGATTTTCTCTATTTTTGTACATATTGGGTATTTTGATTTTCTCTTTTCACTTATGCGGGAATAGACCTGAGAAATTAGCCAAGAAAATCTTCAGATCTGAGCTAGATCTAGACCCTAGAGGGCAAGATCTGGGCTCAAAGATTGTTTCCAGAAATAGATCTGAGAAATCAACCAAGAAAATATTCAGATCTAAACTAGATCTAGACCCTAGAGGGAAATACCTGGGCTCAAAGATTGTTTGCATGAATAGATATGGGAAATTAGCCAAGTAAATCTTCATACCTAAGATTTTTTCAAGCAGATTTGGGGGTTTTGAGACAGATCTAGGCCCTGGAGTACAATATCTTGTCCCAAATATTTTTGCAGGGCCAACCCTTAAATATTTTGCAATAAATCTGAAGATCTGAAGCAAAATATTTTTTTCAGAACAAGGGTTTCAAGTTTTGGAGCTCCTAAGCCTAGATATGTCTTCTCCTAGTCAAACACTAGTTCTATTGGACCTAGTGCTAGTTCTCATTGGCCCTAGATTCCATTGCTCCATTTTTTATTTGAATATTTGATTTTTTGAAGCTAATAATTGATGGGTTTTTGCAGAAAATTTGGTAAAAAATTGTGTTTCAGGTATTGAATTTTTTTTTGTAATTTGGGCAAGTGATCTTCAAAACCTAGGGCCTAAGGGTTTGATATTTAAACCATCCTTTTCCTCACTGTTTGCTACAATAGTCATACACATTTCTAATAGTGGTGAAAAACACATCTAAGTGGTCTAAAATTAACTAAAAAAAATTGTTAAATACATTAATAAGTCATTTATGTTTGATGTGTATCAAAAATTTGGCTTAGATCTACATTTTGGGTGATTGTTATCTCTGAATAATTCTGTTTCTGAAGTATGAAATATAACAGTGACAAAATCTCATGTGGACTAGTCTAAAATCAGTTCCTAAGTTGTCTAATACATTAAGGAATTAATTTCTTGAGTTGGGCATTCATCATTAGGCTTATTTCATGTTTTGATTGCTGGCTGTAATAAGTATATCAAATCTAATATAATTATGGATATCACATCATAATAGGCTGAAATTTTTTGATAATTCATGTGAGCAAGTTTGGAAAATTTTCGATGAATTTTTGGCATAAAGATATCATTGATAGCTTACTATTTTCATTGTCATATTGTTGTTGTCATAAAGTTTTTCTCACTATTATCTTAAAAAAATAACTCCTAAAAATTAAGAACTCTGTCATGGAATTCTGATAAAATGCATATCTTTTGTTTCATAAACTGAGTATTTTTTGAGCATCTGTTGACATTGATTGCAGAGAATTTTTTGTTCTCTTTGAGCTATAATTGTATCAAAAAATATTTTAAACAAGCTTGTGGTTTAATTGTAATATTTTCAAGGGTTTATTTTTAAGTGTTCATCTAATCAATCGAACATTTTATTTTGGTGATTAAGGGATTTTGCGACACAAGTGTCTTTAATCCTTGAGTCTAACTTCTTCTTGTTAAACAGACACGGACAGCGGGAACAAATAGGAAAGATAAAGCTTGCAATGCATTTTATTAACAATTTGATATACATTTATAGCACATTTGGTGATCGTTGGGATTCAGATCCCAAGGTCTCTTGGACTACTTTTTCCATTCGGCTTCCACGCTAACCCTTTAGGATTAGGTGTCCAACATTCCCCCCCTTAATTCGAAGGGTTATGTATGAGTCCAAGAAAAGAGCTGTAATACAAAATGTGCAAAAATGCATGGCAACACTAGGCTGAATGTGCTCTCTGAAATGTTGGTATAAAGGGCGGTGGTTTAAGGATGACCACCAACACTGGAAATCTTAGTGCAGTTCCTAGAACTCTTCCAAAACTGGCAAGAAGCTGAAGTCTTCTGTTAGAGGAAGTGATCCTATTGTTTTGAAGAGTGAAACCTTCAACCAATAAAGGAAGGTCTCACCCCACATAAAAGGGAGAACTTCAACCTAAAAGGGAAGTCTCAACCTGTGATGGTTTAAGGATGACCAACAACTCTAGAATGCTTAATGCAATTCCTGGAACTCTTCCAAAACTGGCAAGAAGCTGGAGTCTTCTGCTAGAGGAAGTGTTCTCAATTTTTTTCCTGGAATTCTTCCAAAGCTGGCAAGAAGCTGAAGTCTTCTGCTAGAGGAAGCGTTCCAGATTGCCTACTGAAGGCATGTTCACGGACATCTGTGTCTC
>APFE030452642.1:14774-32248 GCA_000404065.3 Pinus taeda | reverse complement strand
GGGGTGAGTCAGCTTCTGGGATTTTGATTAGTGTCCTCTCTCTGATAGTTCTTGATTCCACTTGGAGATTGATGATCTCTTACTCATCCCTGGTCGAAATCAGAGAGGCATGTGTCAGAGGGGAAGTTTCTGGAAGATTCTATTATCTTCCACCTCACAAACTGTCCCTGTCATTTGTCCATTCTCGCCCATCACACCCTACAGAGGGGCCATCAAGTATGCTTCACACCCTTTACAATGGGAAGGTGATATGTATCGCACCCTCTACACTGGGCGACATTCAGTATGGTCCAATTTTGACCATTTATGAGTAGTTTTCTGTGGATAACTTCTGGGAGATGATCTAATCAACTGACCTTGTTCCTTTAGGTAGTGCAGCAACACTTTTAGGGACTTAAGAGCCCTCAGTTTATGGACATTTATGATTGGGGTGCAATGCCCAAAAATGTCTATAACACATATTCCCAAGCTGGTTTCTCGAGAGGATAATGTCAACCTTTACAGACCAGTGACAAAAGAGAAGGTTAGTGGGGTACTCAAAGAAATGCAAAATGGTAAGGCGCCAGCCCAGATGGTTTCAATGTGGACTTCTTCAAAGCCTGCTGGAATATTGTCAAATAGGATATTTTGAATGTAGTGGAAGATTCCAGAATGAACAGAACTATTTTGAAGGCTCTGAACACCTCTTTTATATCCTTGATCCCTAAACAGGAGTTGGCCCAAACCCGTGATAGGTTCAAGCCAATAGCTTTGTGCAATGTGGTCTACAAGATAATATCCAAAGTGGTAGCCAACAGACTCAAACCCCTCCTTCCCACCGTAGTTTTTGTGGAACAATCGAGATATGTGGAAGGAAGGCAAATTCTTAATAACATCATTCAAGCACATGAAGTGGTGCACTCTCTAACTAGAAAGAAAAAGGCTGGAATGATCATGCAATTGGACATAGCCAAAGCTTATGATAAGCTGAATTGGACCTACATCAAGAAGGTTCTTATAGCTTTTGGGTTTGATCACAATTGGGTGAGGTGGATCCTGGCTCTGATTACTTCTTCTAGCTTCTCTATTTTGGTAAATGGTTCCCCCTCAGAGACTTTCATTCCTTCTAGAGGCCTTCGGCAGGGTGACCCACTCTCTCCCTTTCTCTTCATCCTCATGATGGAAGGACTGGGTAGATCTATCAAGCATGCTAAAGAAGCTGGTAAAATCAATGGTCTGCAAATCTCTGACAATGGACAAGCCTTAACTCATCAACAGTTTGTTGATGATACTATGCTGCAAGGAATCCCCACAGTCGAAGAAGATCTTGCGTATAAACAAATCCTTAGTGACTTTGCCATGGCTTCAAGTATGGAAGTTAATCTATCCAAATCTAAGATTTGTTTCTTCATTACTAATATTTCTATTCAGAGGAACATCTCTAGAATTCCGGGCTTTCAAAGAGATTCTCTCCACTCAAAATATATGGGAGTTCCTCTAAGTGATAAACCATTACACAAGAGCATCTGGGAGCCGGTGATTAATAAATTGTAGGATAAAATTAGGAAATGGACTATGAGATCCTTAAACTTGGCTGGTAGGTTGGTGCTCACAAAAGTTGTTCTCCAATCAATCCCAGTCTTTATACTATTAGCTCTCCCATCTCCTAAAGGAGTCCTGCATCAATTCAGAAACATAGAAAGAGACATTCTTTGGGGCAAGGGGGAAGAAAGGAAGAAATGGGCCTTAGTAGCATGGGAAAAAATGTGCAAACTCAAAAACCACGGGGGTCCTAGATTGGATGATCCTGAGATTCTAAGCAAGGTCTTAGGGGCAAAATTATGGTAGCGCTGGATAAAAGAACCAGAGGCTCAATAGGCAATCATTTGGAAAGAAAAATATTCCAGCTCATGGCAAGATATTGACCAAATAAGGATGGATGGTAATATAAAGAGATCACACATCTGGAATAAAGCCTGGGAAAACAGGGGATTAGTTCAAAATAACAGCTTCTAGGAAATTAGAGAGGGAGACTCAACTTTATTCTGGGAGGACAGATGGAAACAAGAACCTATTCTGTTAAAAGAGGATCTGGAGGAACTCAAAGTAGAGGCAAATACTAAGTGGATTTCCAAGGTTAAATATTTTTTGGATCAAAACAATAATATAGGGAAATGGAGAAATTGGAGAAGATTTGATTTCAATGACGACAACCCCCTGAGAGCTAAAGTTGAGATACTAATGAAAGAGATAGAACAAAGGAAAATTATAGTATCAGGGGGGCATGACCAGCTGAGATGGGGCAACAACAATGAGGGGACCTTTAAGCTCAAGGAAGCAAAACTCATTCTCCTTGGACTAGATTCCCATGCTCTGGATAGGTTTTGACAAAACCTATGGAGGCATCAAGGCTGGCTGAAAATTAAAATTTTCATGTGGTTGGTCCCGCATAGGAAGATTCTGACTTGGGATAACATTCAGAAAAGGGATGTTCTTGGACCTTCCAGATGCCAGCTCTGTGAAGCTCAAGAGCAAACAATGGAGCACCTCCTCAACACCTGCATTTTCACTTCCATGCTTTGGGATTCTTTTGCCTCCATCTTCCAACAGTCTGACAGGGACTATGGGAGCATTATCCATACCCTTATCAACTGGAGAAGAAAATTTTTAGATAATTAAGTTCTTGGTTTAGCTTGGGCCTGTTAGAGCCTAGATTTACCTCAGGCTGAAAAGGTAAGCTTCTAGGTCCACATCAAACCACGCTCAGCCTCGTAGCTAGCCCTACGGGGACAGGAGAGGGATCTCTCCAGGTCAATATCAGCAAAATATAATCGATGGGGCTCAAGATGAAGGAAATAAAAGCTAATTTTAGGCTAGGTATGAAGTGCAAGGATTGACTTGATAAAATGAAGTTTTGTTGGCTCCGATAAAAAAATAGATTTTGGGGTGCGGGGATTAAGGCTCAGTCCTACAGGGATCTCAATGGGCCAAGGTAGGCAATTGTTTTTGGCACTCTAAATCAAATGAGATGGATGGATCAGACAAAGGAGGATTTGAAGAGGGCAAGAGTGACCATGGATCCTCTCCAAACAGATGAAAACATCAAATAACTAAATCAAACTTCAAGCAGAGCATTGCATGTCTCAATGGATTTTACTTACACTCTTGTTTGTTTAGTTCAGAAGAAATAAGATAGATAATGCAATCACATAAAAAAAATCACAATTACAAAGAGAAGCATTGTACCAAGACAAATTGCCACATGAATCCCAAAGAGTGTTGCAAATCCTGGTCTCAATTCCTTAGCCAAAATACTGAAAATGAATGTACAATGAAGCTCAAGGCTTTCTCAAGAGTCTGACCCTAGAAATGATTGAGAAATTACATGATATAGACAAGCCTAAATCATTCCCTTGCCTCTAGGGGTCGATCTCATCATTCTAGGAGATGTTTGAACTAATTCTAAACAAGGAACTGAAATCTAGGCAATCAAACAACTTGCCTCTATATGCTAGGAAACTGATTCATTCATTTAAGTTTTCACTTTTGAGTGAATGAATCCTCTAGAACAAGTAAAAATGTGCCAATGTTAGATCATGGTCATCAAATTACATTATGGTAGATCAAGAGCAACATCAAAAAGTGAAACTAGTCAAAACTGGGCGAAATTCTGAGCTGTACAGTGAAAAATAGGCAAAAAGCCTCTATGCGTTGCACTTGATTCTCTATGCATCGTGCCACTTTGAAGCTGAATTGGAGGCCCTTCCCAGAGTCCAAATTGAGCTCATGACAGCTCGTTGGAAAGCCCTGCCTATATGCGTTCCAACCCAAGTGGAATTTTGCAATTTGGTGCCAATTTTCCCCTCGAAAAATTCAATATCCCAAGACTGCTTCCTGTGTGTCAAAATAGGGGCAGTGAGGTCATTGTTTGAGTGTTTTTGACCTCCTGAGGGTTCAAAATTTGCCCAAATTTCTTGGCCATGCACAAGAAACCATGATTTTTCATGCCAAATCTAGAAATGTAAACTTTTTGTGATTTGGAGCTCCCTAGCAAAAGCGCGCACCACGTGGCATGGCGCATAGGGAGGCAAAGCCTGTTTTTTAGTGCAAAAAATTTCAAAATGAAAAAAAGTACTCCAAATTTCTTGAAATTTGGGTTGGAACTTCTCTATCAAATGTTATCTTGGGCTAAAGAGGCTTTGGCCAATATCTGAAGATGATCATGCTCTTTTTGCTTCTTTTTCTTCTTTGTTGCCTTCCTCAATTTTGCTCTTAAATTCCTTATTCGCGCCTTGCAAACCTTGTTCCGTGCCATGTAGTGGAAATCCATGTGTCTCAACAATGATTTGTCCCTATGGGCCTTGTCCAGCAGTTTCTCCAAGTGGATGTTGACTCTCTCGAGCCAATACTCTCGATTAGCATTGATTTCTTGCTCCAATGAAGTGAATTCAATCCTCCTTCCTTGGGCAGCTTGTTAATTTTCTCGGATGCTTCATAACTCCATAGTCACTTGCTGATCTTCGAGCTGCTTATTTCTCTGCACCAATTATATTTGATAATCCACTTAGCCCTCTCCAAATTGAGGGACAAGGATTTGATCTCTGTCTGCTGCTCCTGGATGATGTTTTTAAGGTTTGCACTTTGCGGGCCCATATTTGTATCGTCATCCTAAATGAGAATGACGTCGGTCTCTTGTTCCCCTAAAGGTCCCTTATCCTGCATTGGCCTCTTGCCTTTGTCCTGTACCTATGGTGCTGATGTCGGAAACGAGGCCCCTTCCACCCCAGGTGGAGATAACACTCGCTTTGCTGCTGCAAATAATTGTCTAGCGCCCTTCTGATAAGTAATGAATACTGGCATAGTAGCAGTGTGTGTCTCATGACCTTCATGCTGATAAAAAGGTCCATCTGTCTCATGTCTAGCCTTTGAAGATCCTTGTAGAGCTTTGAAAAGCTCGCGAGAGATAAAATCATCCCAAGTGATGCCCTGTAATCCAAGCTGATGAACCACCACAATCTTGATGAGAGAAAAATGATAAACACTATTAAGCTGCTGCTGGGGGGTCTTATGCTGCACAAGGGTGGTCATCATTTCTATGTTTCGGCATATGAAATAAGGAATGTTCATCATCCGTACCTAGGTGAAATGCATGAGCAACCTGATGTGATAAGCATATAATTGGGAGAAACGACCTTAACAACTGAAATACTTCATGATTAATTTCATTAGTGGAGCATATTCATCCTTGAGATATCGGAAAGGAAACACTCTCTTGAGCTGCCTCAAGAAACCGGGTTTAATATATGGCTCATAATGCTTCCGGTCAATCTTCTGCCTCTTGTTCCATGGCTCTCCAATGTTAGGTATGCTGGTTGCTAGTGAGATAGATTCTGGCGTAAGTGTGAAGGTGACACCAGCCAAAGTAACTTGATCACCATGTAAATGCAGTACAAACAAGCGAGCCAACTCATGATGAAATTGAACACTAGCAACCTTCTCACAAAACTCATAACATGACTGAAACTAGAAACAAGAGATGGCAAGAGGGTAGGCTTGCAATTCAGTAAGGGTGGTTGGTTCTTCTCTAATATGTCTGCCACCTTTATGAGGCCTTCGGGGTGCATGTCCCTCCATGGGTGAGTCACTTTGGGTCTCCACTTCATAATCAGATGAATGACCGGATGACATAACTGCTGCTATGCAAATTGCCTTGGAGAAATAGATGCTGGTGTATGAATCTGTGTTGGACTGCCCTTTAGTAATGTGGTTGACCTCTGTCACCAAGGGGAAAATAGTGAAACAAGGGACTGTTAGGAGGGAGGAAAATAGTGAGGAATTAGGGACTATTGGGATAGCTTTGGTTAGGGAAATATAGGAGGGTTTGGATTGGGAATTTTGGTATAGGTTTAGCGTTTGGGGTTTTACATTTGGAAATTTATGAAAGGGAATTTGGGGTAGAGGTTTAGCGATTTTAGGGGGTAGGGAACAATGAAATCGGGGAAAAAATGGAATAAGGGAGAAAAGAGAATGATGGAAAGAGGATAAACTTGGTGAAAAATTGTTGCTAAAACCCTAGGCAGCCATTTTTATGTTAGAGCTTTAACATGGTAGGGTTTGATTATGTGTTTAGACCATCACCATTCATAAACCACCATAGCCTATCACAAAACTAGATAAATCACAGAGATGGAGGCTCTACTTGTCAAATCTGTGCAAGTTAATGGCAATTTGGAACAATTTGTGGCAGTTTTCGGGCCTTCTGTTATGTGCGCCGCGCCTTCCCAGTGCACCATGCCCGTGTAAAATAACACTGCGCGTTCGCTCCCAGTGCGCCGCGCCTCCTGCTCAGTGCGCCACGCCGGCTAATTTTCTCCCAATTTCACCCAATTTCTCGCTTGTTCACAAAAATTGCTTTGAGTTGCTTCCTCTTCAACAAATGAGCTTATCAAATGAAGGAATTGCTTATAATCAAAGAGCTTTTAATATTTTAGCTCATGAAACCCACTTTTACAATGTTTCCAAATTGACTTGATTTCAATTGATTTCAAACTCTGTTTTTTGGACTTTTTCACCTTTTGGCTTTGTTGATGAACTGAATGAGCTGAACTTTACTTGTGTTTGCAGGTGTTGGAACTTTTTAGGCTAAGGAAAGAAACCAGGGTGAAGATGAAGGAATTTGCAGTGAAAAGAACAAAATTTACATGATTTTGTACAAATAAGGCTAAATATTCTGTTTTTTCCTCAAAACAGAGTTTTGAGGAAAAACACATTTTCGAACACTTGTCAATGAAATTTATTGATGATGAAACATCCTCATGGCCTGTGGGTAACTATTGGACACTTTGAAGCATTTATTGACAAAACCCTAATGAAACCCTAGACCTACTTGACACTGAAACCCTAAAGACAACCTTAAGACTGTATATGCATTTTTTAAGGAACAAACATGAACCAAAAGGTAAATGAAATGAGGTACATGAGGAAAACCACTCTCGTCAGATGATCCATATGCCTAATGGAATGCAGATGACTGGGCAGGACACCTAATATGAAATGCAACAAGAGGATTTGATCTCTGACGGAGGGTTGAACAGACCGACTCTAACAGGCCCTTACACCAAGCTTCATTATTTTGAATGTATGGAAAGAAAGGAGCAATAGAATCTTCAAGAATGTTAAGAAACCTTTCTAGTTCCTTCATGATTTGATCCTGAAATAGCTTAAGGAGACGATCAACACTAGAGTTTGCAATCTCCCTACGAATCCACCTTTGGCAATAGATATGAGGATTCTCTATCAGCTAGAGTTGTAGGGACGTATTCCTCAGTGCTTGGATAGGAGAGTTTCAATTTTGGATCCTGGGCTAGATTTCTGGCATCCTCCCCCTAAGGGTTTTATGAAATTCAACATTGATGGTGCTTCAAAAGCTAATCTGGGCACGACTGGCCATGGAGGGGTGTTAAGGGATGAAAATGGAAATATTTTGTTCATCTTCTATTGCCATTTAGGAAGAGCCACCAACAACATGGCATAATGGAAATGGAGTAGTGTCTAGAGTTCCTGGTCTAGGATAATCGCCAAAATGTGATCATTGAAGCTAATTCAGAATTAATTATTAACTCGGTCAAGAAAATCAACTGGGGTACGAAGCTTGAAAAAGCCTCGAGCAACTGGAGACTGATCCAAGTCTTTTAGTGGATACAAAGTCACCTCTAGAGTGTGAGAACAGACATGTTTATTCATGTGCGAAGAATGGCCAATAAACTGGCAGATTTTTTTGGCTAATCAAGGTGTGATTTGCATAGATAATAGGGTGGCGAAGTATTGGCAAGAGCTACCACCAAATAGATTAAGAGCGAAGTGCCAAGACCACGCAGATGAAGATAAGACAGTGTTTCTGAATAGCGCCATGGAGGAGGGTATAGATGACTAGCAGTTTTTGGTTTAGGAGTTTACTCATAGTCGGGTTTAATGCGGATTGCTTGCAGGGGTCAATCCTCACATCTCGAGTTAGTTTATTCACTGCAGTTTCTAGTTGCAATAGCACAGGTGACTGGCTTTTTTGGAGAACAGACAGGATGGTGGTTGATTCAGGTCATATCGGTTCTGGTAGGGCAAACGCAGTGAAAGGTCAGAAGTTGGGTTCTCTCGAAGGCTGAGAAATTAGGGGTTTTTCCTCTTTGTTAGCTTTTTCGCGGCCTAAGTGATTTTCCAGTGATCGCAGCCCCAGCAAGCGGGAAGCGGTTTTTTCTTTTCGGAAGTGATTCCATTCAGAGTGCTCAACATGGCAATGGGGTCGAGAGGAATATCACCCTCATCGCACACTATTGTTTTTGAATGTAGGTGGGCGCGATATTATCCCCAACCGTGGGATCTAGCCAAGCATACCCATAGATGAGACTGTTCGTGCATGTTGGTGGGTGCTCTGGATAAAGATCGTGCTGCTGAGCATAGTGATTTTAGCCATGACCGTTGGATCGAGGGGGGAGATTTGACGGTGGAGATTAAAGAAGCAAGTTAGGAATATGGCGGGAAGCAATTCGTTCTTAGCGGAAGGTGGCTTAACACTCATTTCCCTGATGTGCGAGTTAGGGAATGGTGCAGATATGAGAACTTTATAGTGTGGCACTTTTGTTCCTCTTCGGGTCTAAATCCAGAATTCTTGTATTTTTCTTTAGAGAGTTGTAAGGTTTAGATGTAGGGGGCGAGGCTTTGGCCTTTGGCCCGTTTACGGGGTTTTGTTGGGTTCTCACCTTGGCCCACGACCCTTCGAGTTTGGTTGTAAATTATGTACTCTATTTGTTGACTAATGAATTAGAAGGTTTGACTCTTGCATTTGCAAAAAAAAAGATTAATTAAAAAAATTTCATATGAATAAAAGTTATGGTTTTTTTGGGCATGTGGAATTAATAAAACCATGATAACAAAGCCTATTTACACATTAAAAATCCCCATTGTAAATTGGGGTGAATCTTCATAGTTAAAAGTCTTGTTACATGTTTATGCACATATTATGTCACAAAATCAATGGAAGCCAAGGCACTCATGGTCACAATTGAGCAAGGAGTGGTAGAGTTTCTTCATGAAGAGATATTCACCAGTTTTGGAATACCTTGAGACATAGTTACTGATGAAGGAGCTCAATTTAATTCAAGGCTTCTTGATGATATAATGTGAATACAAGGATGAGCATAGGGTCTTGATACTATAGGATCTTTAGGCCAACTGACAAATACAAGGAAAAAATGAAATTCTTGAGGTTATATTCACTAAGACTACCATATTACACCTCAAGGATTAGGCTGTCTAACTCCCTAAATCTCTATGGGCCTACCAAACTATATGGAAAACTACCACTGGCTACCCTCCATATGAATTAGTACATGGGAAGAGAGTACTTGTCCTTATTAAGATAGATATCCAAACAATTATAACAACATTACAACTTGGAATGGACTTGTTCGAAGGTTAGAAGCAAAGCCTACTCAAGGTTAATGAGTTGGATGATTTTCATTAAGCTACCTTACACTAGACATCAGTTATACAACAAAAAACAGCTCAATGGCATGATGATTTCATCAACAAGAAGAAATTTAAAGCTAGAGATTAGGCTTTGTTATTTGATTCCATGTTTAATGATTTCAGAGGAAGTTTCATGTTTGACAACTCTAACCTTATGAGATAGACGCTGTGTATGATAATGGAGCCATCAAGTTACATACCATTGATGAAGAGAGAACACCCTTATTGTTAATCATACATAGGCTTCAGTTATATCATAGTCCCTTATGAAAGGAAGCATTCTTAAGGAAAATCATTTATGAATGGCTAGATAGGGTCTTAACGGTTGTCTGCAAGGGAGAGATTCCTACTGGGTGAATCATTATCACATCTTATTCTTTCGATAAAAGTTAAAATTAATTATCCTTTTTGCTATGAGACTCATGGACTAATCTTGCTTTCAGAATGTGTAGTGGAGGAAGCCACCTTTCCTACAACTCCATTGTTGCAAATATGTTGCTACAAATCCATTATTGCAAGTTAAGTGCTACAATACAATTGCTACAACTCAAAGTGCTACAATTCCATTGATGCAACTCAAAGTGTTGCAACTCCATTGCCACAACTCTATTTCTACAACTCCACTATTGCAATTTAACTATTGCAGCTCACAAACTGCAACTTTGTTGCCCCAATTTCACTAATCAATTTGGCTAGCAATAACACCCGCTATGACACCATGATAGGGCCAAGTTGCAACTCTAGCTTAATGAACCTTGTGTTACAACTTTGGAGTGTTGTAGATTTGAATTTCTTGTAAGTCACACCAAAAAGGACTCTAGCTATTTTTTTGGGTCCAACACCATAACATGATTAAGGCACGAAACATAATGAATTTCTTGCTAACTTGGAAGGAAGTGACCACTCATGGTAAGTTAGAAGTTATGTTTCTTGGAAGCATATAGAATGGAATTGATTTGGCATAAATTACTTAACTAATGATTTGATCGCATGCATCAATTACCTCCTCCATTCACCTATGACATAATCCCACTTTCAAATAATCATTCCCTTGACATTATTGGAAACTACATCTATCAGCCCCCTTCAAACTACTCATCTAAATTACAACCATAGAATGAACTACGCTCTTCAAAAAAGGATAAAATGGGAGGCTAAATGAATCAAAGAGAGCTGATAATATGTTATTATTACAGACATATGACCACAACTAGGGTATTTTTTAGAATTGAGGAAGTATTGAGTATGTCCATAGGATACAAGCATACGATGATGATGTGGTGGTGAAGTTCACCTTGAATTTTAAAGAGAATAAGTCACTAGTTGGAAGAATAGTAGTGCATGTGAAGAAGACATCATGGAAGAGATTATAGGACTGCCTTAAGCCAAGGAGCAATGTTACTATAGGAGAAGGACAAAACCAAAAATCATGGAAGAATTCATTGAGCCTAGAGAGGGTTTGATCAAGAAAAGCACTAGATTTGACCAGAGATCTTTGCCAGGCCCTTAGGGAGATGTAGCCATTATAATGCATATGTATTTCGCATGCAAAGTTTTCCATGGGATAGTATACTTATAGCATTTGAGGTTGCTAGACCACCTGAGGCATGGAAAGTTGGTTAACATGCCATTCTTCCTTTGGAAGAAACTTCAAACCATGAACATTCTTGTTCAAAGGTTTGATTGCTCCATGGATTCCCTCTCACATCATGGCCTCATAAAGTAACTAGTCAAGTATGCATTGGACATGGTAGGCCACATCTTGAGTGAGATAACAAGGGTACCAGTCAAAGAAGTAGTTATTTCAACTCCTCTTGAAGCTAAACTGCTACAAGTCGACCTATAAAGAGACCTATTGCAACTCTAGAGGTTTCAACTATTACAACTATAGAGGCTAATACTAGTACAACTCTAGAGGTTGAAAGTGCTAAGTCTCTTGAAGTTGAAAAATGCCTTGTTTTCAATCTCATAGAAGAAGAGGTCAATATTGTTGCAACTCATGTGGTGGAAAATGACACTGCTACAACTTCACAGCAAGAGAATTTAGCCTTGATAGTGACGTGGGGATTATTTGAAGCAAAGCTCCAACAAATAGGTTGAGGGAGATGAAAAGGAAGCCTACATATGTGGAAATTCCTAGAAGGAAGAGAACAAGATACATAAGAGAGTTGAACCGAATTGCTTCATCTTAGGAGGAGTAAGAAGAAATCCCTACTATCACACAAGAATTGGTGTGGGTGGAAAAATAATCTATTACACTGCAAGAAGAAGAAACCCCTGTTTTCACACAGGAAGAAACAAAGGTGATGGGGGAAGAACAAAGCTCTAAGGAACTAGAGTTGAAGATGGAAGTTGAAACCCTTGCTATAACATAAGAACCAGTAGGGTAGAACCAAGTTGAAGACCTTGTTGCAACACAAGAACTAGCAAGGGGATAAATAGAAGAATTCCTTGGTACAAATCTTAAAATTTATATGGAATAATAGGGACAAGAAGAAGAGGCTATGACATCCAACATGGTATTAGAAGAAAAAGAATTTGTTGTGACACAAAAATTGAGTAATACCTTCAAAATCATGAAGTAGAAGAAAATAATAGGTATACTTTCTTTTATTCCTTTTTATACCTCTCTTTTTAGAAGGAATATAATGCTTGAATGTAAAAAGCAAAAAAATCATATGATAATCAAATTAATGAAGAGTGGATTGAAAAAAAATAGGCCTTTTAAGAAGTTAGAATTCCTTTCTCATGCAATAGGTTTCCTTAGTGCTAAGGAATTAGGAGAACCTCTTCCAAAGGAAAACAAAATTATCGAGGTAAAACCATGTGAGAAAGAAACCCTAATAAAGGTTTTCCAAATAGAGCATTAAGGACTTTAGATTATATAACTTATGTTTTAGAGAAATCTTGTTGACATGAAGGATAAAAAATTTCAAGTGAACCTCCCATACCAGTGGGAGAAAGAAAAAGAAGAGAGGTTGAATGGAATATTAGCTACATAAGAGGAAAAGGTAATTCCCATTATGGAACATCAACAAATTATTAGGAACTTAGAGAAAAATGGGATGAGTACTTAGAAATCCATAGAACTAGATGGGATCAATGGAAGAAGAGAAAAAATGAAGAAGATGAAAATACTATAAATATTTAGAAATAGGTGGATAAACTATAAGTTGATAAGATCTAACTTGGATTATTATCGAAGGCTACTTATTGTTGGTTCCTATGACTCATCGTTCCAACACAATGTTGTAATTCTAAATTGGTGCAACTCTGAGCTACTAGCACCATGGTGTTAGTATACACATTTTGCTGAACTTGTCTACAACTACATACAAGTAATCATGACCCTTCCTTGACAATGGAAGACCTCCTACAGAATCCATTGAGATACTCTCCCATGGATGTGAAGGTACTAGTCCTACTTTCCTATTGCTAGGCTTACTTGTTGAACACAAATAACATCCTCTTATAAAACGAGATACATTATCAAACATGCGTTGCCAATAACAATACCTTTGGAGATTCTCTACTGTTTTGCCTACACCAAATTATTCAGCAATCAATGAAGTGTGAACCTCCCTTATGCTACTATTTCTTTCTCCCTGTGGAATACATAACTAGCCCAAGTGATACAACAAACTGTTATGTACATGGTAATCTAACTCTTCAATTTGGTTTCCTTGACTCAAGCTTGCATACACATCTCGAAAGTCATTATCATATGCATATTTCTCAATGTAACTTTCATGCAAAATAGAATTATGCTTGAGCATAATAGATGAATTTACAATAGGCCTAGAAAGCATATCAGCTACCTTATTGTAGATTCCCATTTTGTACTTTATAAAAAAATGAAATTGTTGTAGAAAACCCATCCATCTGAAGTGTCGTGACTGCTGCAACTTTAACTGTGACTGTAAGTACTACAATGGTTGATGGTCAGTGTGGATAATGGTCTCTTTCCCCATCAAGTAGTGTTTCCATTTTTTGACACTTTGTACCAATGCGTAAAGTTATTTTTCTTAAGTGGGATAGTTAGTCACAGCTCCATTAAAAATTTCAGAATGAAATGAAATGGGATTACCATGCTACATAAGAACTACTCCCATGGTGTAATCACTAACATTTGTTTGAATCTAAAATGGCTATATAATATCTGGAAGATACAATACCGGTGTTGAACTGATATTTGCTTCAAAGCATCAAATTCTTTTTGCTATACATCTCCCCAGTGGAAGACTTTCTTGGCACTAGTCAATGCATGCAATGGTGTTGCAATGGAAGAAAAATTAGCAATAAATTTCCTCCAATATTGTGCTACCCCTAAAAAGCTTCTTACCTCTGTAACTGTATTGGGCTTGGGCCAATTCAGAGTGACCTCCACCTTATAGGGGTCTATCTTCAGCTCACCTCCTCCAACAATGTGTCCCAAATACACTAAAGAAGTCTTGCCAAATTCACACTTCGACATCTTTACAAACAAATGTTATTTTCTCAAGACATCAAGTACTTTGTTCACATGCATGGCATGTTCATCTATGGATTTTCTGAATATGAGAATATCATCTAATTAAACAATGACAAAGTCATCTAGAAATGGTCTCAATACATCATTCATAACTCTCATGAAAGTAGTTGGATCATTTGTAAGACCGAAAGGCATAACAAGCCACTCAAACAATCCTTGTTTAGTTTTAAATCTGGTTTTTTGAATGTGCTCTTCAACTATTCTAACTTGATGATAACCACTTCGTAAGTCTAACTTAGTGAAATACTTTGCATACCTCAATTGATAAAACAAATCATCAATTCTTTGGAGTGGATAATGATTCTTTACCGTGATTTTGTTCAGTGCACAGAAATCCACACACATGCGCCAAGTCATGTCCTTCTTTGGCACCAAGACAATGGGTGAACCACATGGCGAAGTAGATGGGCGCATGATACCTTTGTTCATAAATTCTTGAATTTTATTCTTGATTTCCATGCTCTCCATAATCGACATGCGATACATGCCAATGTTTCAAAGTGGAACATCCTGCTATAGCCGTATCTCATGCTGAATTCACCTCTTGGGAGGTAACCCATTTAGTTCCTGAAACATCTCGCCATGCTTTCTTACCACATCAAACAAATCAGATTTCAATTTGTCATCACAACCTTCAAAATATTCATAATCAATATCATTATTTTTCTTGATCATGACAAGCACAAAAGTTTTACTTGTATTTACTAGTCTCTTCATCTTGCCCTGCATTAACCAAAGAGATGTTTAGATTTTTTCAATAGGCTCTCACAATGTACTCCAACCCGTTCTTGAGAAATAAGTATTTGTTCTCATGGCGATAAAATACTGCTTTCCTATCATACAAATATGGACTACCCAAAATGATTCCTAAGATGTCAAGTGGAACTACATGTAACTCAACTTCATCAATGAACTTTTCAATAATGGAAAACTTGAATAAGCACTTCCTTGTAACCGGTAAATTTGCATTATTGACTATCCAACCCAATGGATATGGCTTATGATGAGGTATAGTTTCAAGGTTAAGCTTTTTGACCATATCTTCTGAAATCAAGTTTGATTGTAACCCACTATCAAATAAAGCATCAATCTTTGTATGATTTGAAATTACCCTTACATGGAACAATTCTATTCTTGATTCTTCATTTGGAGTGTTGTTATGAATATGTGAGGAACTAGCGCTTGCAACAACTTATTTTCCTTTTGTAACTTGTTGTAGCATCTACAACCACCATCCAAAATTTTTCCTCAACTTCATTTTGGAGTCTCCCCTCCAACCTTCACAGTAGCATGTCTTGCTTCATCAAGTACACAAGCTTCAACGTTTTTCTTGCACAAAGGTAGCCTGTCGATCATAGCTCAATGCATTCCCCTCACAGGTTGTGTTAGTGTCGGTCTTGAGCCCTCCATCGGTGATCAAAAGCTCTTTGCATGTGCATATGTAGGTGTCTCATCAGTATCAGTTTTGCTTCCCGTTAGGCATGCCATAAAACTGATGGAGGAGCTGGTCCTTGTTCCCTTCTTGGCTTTGCTGGATCAGATCAATCATTTAAATGAGCTTGTGTTATACTTGTTTTATTTTTGTCTTGAAATCCCAAGTCTAGGTCTAGGGTTTTGGTCAAAATCACTGCAAGGTCATGAGTCAAAGGTCTAATAGTCCCCAGCAAGCCGGAAGAAGGTATGTAAATATGTTCCATTGATATTTTTCATAAGCTATAGCTCATTTATACCTTGGATTTAAAAACCCTGTTTTTAAACCCGAGGTCATGTGAAATTTGTAAAAATAAGCAAAATTTTCAAAATTCTTCAAAATGCCGGCAATAACCCTGGTCTCCTCGCCAGAGTCCATCAGATGGTCAACCTGCAAAAAGAACGGAGTTAAAGCACTCAAAAGATCAAATTCAAGACAAAGTGAACTTAAAACAGTGTTAAAGTGAATGTCAAAGCAAAAACATTAGAAAGTGGGTTTGATAATTTAATTTTTTCAAATTTGGGCCTATAAAGAGTAAATTTCCTCTAAACATGCCTCATTATGCATTTGAGAGTTTGCAAAAACAAGTGAGAGGTCAAGAAGGCGATTTGCAGCAAGTTAGAGTCTTTTTCAGGGGGCGCGACCACTCAAACTTGGTGCGCGACCAGTTGGGTGGGGCGTGACCACTCAGCGACCCCTCTGCAGTGCAGTTTTCTCAAGGGCGCGACCACTCAGGCGGGGTGCGACCACTCAGAGCAGGGGCGCGACCACTCGAACTGTTTTTTACAGAATTACTCTAAATCGACCAAATCGCCCTCCTACGTGCTAAATTGATCAAGGTAGGCACTCAATTCATGAATGATGATAATGAATGGTGAAAATAATGATGTGTGTCATGGTTTTATCATTTAAAATTGCAAGTGAATGGATTAATATGGATGTTGCTAATGTTTGTAAAATGCTAGGGTTTTGTGACTGTTTCAAGTGTTTATTGTCCCATTGATCCCTTCCTTTTTCCCCTCTTTCATTAGTAATCATGTTTGCATCTCTGTCCTATTTCATTTGCACATAAATGTTGCCCTCCCCCCATCCCTAAGCTATAAACCCTACCCCTCTCACAAACACTCAAACCCTAATTCCCTCTACCATACACATGCAAAAAACTAAAATAAAAAGAAAAGATACATTGTAAACACTGAAGAGAGTCATGTAAATTTAATGTGCTGTATATTTAAAAGCATGTACAAACCTCTATATATCCTTGACATCCCCTTGTACATGAAACACTTTCCCTTCATGTGAAAATGATGAGTATGTACTCCTTAATGTACATGCAACCCTTAAAGAACAAAAAGAGCAGAATTTTCCTTATAACACACATGAACTCCTCAGTGAATTTGGTGTATGGTGTCCCTATGTCCCTTTTGATTCATGTATGCCCCTTCCATGTTTATTATCATACATGTTTTGTCCCATATGAGATGTTCTTGGCAAATGATTTCCCAATGTTAAAAAGGTTCCTATATGCATGACAATGTGTAAGGTTTCCCTTGAAAAATTCCCTGTTATTATCATATATTCCCATTCCTTGTTAAAGAAGTTCCCTCCCTTAACATTCCCCTCATGTTTTTCCCCCTTGAAACAGCATAGAGTTCAGTACTTTTGCAGGCAAAGGCAGCAGTCCAATTTGTCCTTCACTTTGCCCATCTTGCTCCAAAACCATGTCAGGTACCGAGACTTATGAGCAAGGTGATGACCATTCATCATCTACAGAGGTTGAGGTATAGCAGAGGCCTCGTAAGGGTGGCAAAGGTGGT
The DNA here is from genome assembly GCA_000404065.3 of Pinus taeda. Classification (NCBI taxonomy): domain Eukaryota; kingdom Viridiplantae; phylum Streptophyta; class Pinopsida; order Pinales; family Pinaceae; genus Pinus; species Pinus taeda. Next base: position 14,928 of record APFE030452642.1, on the reverse strand, counting down.
CATCATAGGAGAGAGGAACCCACCTCTTTGGCAGAATTGCAGGCCTATCCTTTGGCAATGAATGGTTTCCGTTATATGTCATGTTTTCAGTTCTGTGAGAGGCTTGCTCAGATTCAGCATCACAGGGAGTTGGCACGTTTATTTGTTTTACACC